>JAVQJF010129218.1:0-17327 GCA_036023855.1 Gadopsis marmoratus
GCTGCTGTGGTTGGATCTTGAAATGGTTGGCGTCACTAGAATCACAAGACTCTACGCTTTCGAACGATATGCGGCACGAGTTCCTGCTCAGCAGCTCATCTGCATACAGCCAGAATTCCAAACTTAATATGCAGACGAGCCCGTAGGCGGCCGCTGGAGGCGTAACTGGTAAACAACTGCGCGTCTATAGTCTCTATAGTCTAGACATTTTCATCCGTTTCTTTTCTATGTGTCTCCTTTTGATGTCCTGACCAACACTGAATTTTCATTTTTTCAATATATCCCCATTTACTTTTTCTCCTCAGGCACAAACAACACTCTCACCTGCCTTGAAGATGGTCTGTGGTCCTTCCCGGAGGCTCTTTGTGAGCTTCGCTGCCCAGCCCCTCCTCCTGTAGACCATGCTGTCCTGCAGACCAAGCGCTGCAATGAGACAGGCCTCAAAGTGGGCACGCTCTGCAAGTACAAGTGCAAGCCCGGCTACCATGTCACCAACAAACCTAAGAGGTAAAGAAGGAAATTGAAACGGTTGTTAATTTATTTGGTTCTTCCTCAGAAAACTTTTCCAATTCAAAGTAAGACCTTTACATAAACCTCACGAAAATTACACAAAACCCACAGGTCTAAATGTTAATCGTCTCCTTTTTCCCTTTTAGGCGTGCATTTAAGCGCCAGTGCACGGAGGATGGCAGCTGGCTAGAGGGGGCATGCGAGCCAGTGACTTGTGATCCGCCACCTCCCATCTTCCATGGCTCCTACCACTGTACTAACGGCTTCCGCTTTGACAGCACCTGCAGCCTCAACTGCTCTGATTCTGCCGGTAATACTGCTATCGCTGCCACAGGAGGCTCTGCCCATACGGTGAGGCTGCTGCACGCTCCATGCAAGCAGGTCTGTCCATCTCTTTCCTCTCTTTCTATTCTTGCTTTACCTATATGTTTGTCTTCTTTTTGTCTTTCTTTTTCTCCATTCTTTGCATCAAATGCAATCAAAAGAAATACTATAAATCCGTTTGAAGCGTTTTGTATTTGTTGGATATTAAGCACCCAGACCTTTCCCGATGCAGTATTAGTCACATTTCTTTGAATCTTTTTTGTTTAAAAATCACTACAAATACAATATTGCAAACATACTTTTATTTAATACCATATATGTATAAAATACTCATGATAGCAGATGATAAAATGCAGAATTATTGAGTAAAAAGAAAGAATCTCTCTCACTCACACACATTAACTATGCTCGTCTGCCTGCCTGTCTCTCTCCCCGTCTCCCGTAGTCCTACTCAATTTGACGCCATGCTAATTAGATTGCCATTGATTGCCAGAATAGTCCTGCTGCCACAGACGTTTGAAATGTATACACCTTTTAATCTCTTCTGCCTCACAGGCATTGTGGGTTGGATGCCTGATAAAAATTGGATTGTATTTCCCCTTATGCAATGGGATGCCAGCTGAATGTCCTTGCCCTGCTAGTGTTTGCGTGTCAATGTGTGTGTATGATTGTTTGTCAGTCAATATATGTGTTATTTTCAGGTTGCTGGGTCCAATGTGATCCGCTGTAGGAAGGATGGAAACTGGACAGGGTCGTTCCGCCTATGCCCACACAGCAAAGGCCAGTGTTCTTTACCTCAAAACCTCCATTACAGCCTACAGTACTCATGCAAGCGAGGACACGGCATAGGTCTGTATACACAAATGTACTGTTATATAATAACAATTCAGTTTTATTACTGCTGATGTCATCTCTCATTGTTCATGTTACTCGCAGCTTTTGTTAAGTTTTTTTGAATTACTCATTCCTTTTCAGTTTGTAATTTGTTCGTAATGAGAGTCAACAAAATGTCTAAAACACAGTTCTGTAACCTAGCACTTTGAATATCACACACTGTCATAATCATTTGAAAGTGATGGGTGGGGAAAAGGATATGTCATTTCAAATGTCTTCTGGGTGTGGTTGGTGCGCACACTCATTGTTGTTTTTTTCTGTTTATCTCTTGCTCACACACACACACACACACACACACACACACACACACACACACACACACACACAGGTGAGGAGTGTGAGCTGATGTGCAGAGAGAGTAACAATGACGTGGTGAGCCTCCCAAGAAACATGACCGTAGAAAGGGTACTTAAAGAACACTGGGGGAACCCACAGAAAGTCAAGGTAAGTTTGAAAAGTGTGTTCGTGTCCACCTCACAGCTCTGACAGACGCACTTCACAAAGTCCTGTGATCCACAACTCTCCTGTACGGAATTTCATGCATAGTGTCAACATCCTGGCTCTATTACCCACAATGCAAAATGCAAGCTTGTGCCCGATGCCTTGCAAATGTTTGTCTTAGAAGTATGGCGACCCTTCAAACGTTATGGTTGGTGAAAACATGCCGCTGCTTCAGTATGACATTTCAACTACCTTCTTGGAGAAATAATAAGCTGCAAAGTAACTTTGGGAATTAAGTGTTGTCCCCACATTGACAAACAAGTGATTGTGCCACTTGTAGCATTAGATTTCCCACATATTTATCTTGAACAGAAATAACCCGAAGTAAAAGACAACTAACAAAAGAAACTTCTGTAGAATTCCTGGCAAGCATTGGCCCCCCACTTCCTAAAACCTTATCATGTAGCTCGTCATCAGTAATCACAGTACTTTCTGAAATACACCTATGACGCTCACTGGTTAATTACCTCATTTGATTTAGCTATACCTCACAGCTACAAACTGTACAGATTAAGTACTGTTTTCTTAAAGTGACAGATAGAAAAACACACAGGTTAGAGGTTATGACTTTTTTTTTTTAAGCTTATGGGGGTCAAGAGTTGGGTGTAGAGCTATGTGTATGTGTGTGTATGAGTGTGTGTGTGTGTGTGGTAGGTAGCGAGTACTAGACGGCACCTACTCTTCTAATTTTACTCTCCCCATTTAACTTGATTAATGTCAATGATGTGCAATTTGTTTTAAGTGTTTTTGTCAGCTTAATGCCCTTTTAGCTGTAGAGTAAGATAATGTCAGGGATAAGAAAGATCTTATTAAAGCATCAAGTTTTGTAACGAGAGAAGGAGAAAAGAGAAACCGCGGCCGAGTAAGGGAACACATTGTATTTCTTGCTGTACTGTATTTTTCTTCCTACAACTCCTTTTGTTTTTGTTTCAGAGTCACACTGAGTCAGCAGCTTTTTGTGGTGGGTGTCAGGAGAGAGGGGTGGCTTGGGCCACGTGGACATGAAATGATCTGTTTCTCATGGATTTGTGTAACTGATATGATTTGTGCTCAGTGGTAATATGAGACCTGAGGCTATGCTGTTGGGGGCAGCGGATAGCATAAGGGAAGTGGGTGGTGGGGTGAGTGTTTCAGGCATGCACCAGGGTTAGGAGGGTTGGAGAAGGAAGAGGTTTTGCATGTGAGTTTAGAAGAGTTTAGCATGTGCCATGTTTTAACCTGTGCAACTAAAAGTCAAAAATGATTACAAACATCCCAATGATGTGCAGACAGAAATTGGCAAAATATGGTCACCTGTAGGACGTTGCATTTGCAATTTCATTTACGTCAAAGTCTTAGGGATCCATTATGTTCCACCTTGAGAGTGATGCCAATGTGATTCTAGCAGCAGAAAAACAGATGCAACAGGCAATGCAATAAACACCCAAGGGATGAGCAGAACATATGCATGTGGCTGGGATATAAGCTACAAGAAATGCACAGGGCTGTCACGAAATGGTATTAAGACACAAGAACAGGAGGAGGTTGCTGTGGTGGAAAAAGAAATCAATCATAACAATTGGAAGCATTTGTAGTAACAGTAGGATTGTAGTAAGGAGGAGTAGACATCATAACATACTTCTAAACTCCTGGGATTTTTCATACAGTATTTGAAAGATAATTCATGTCCTCAAATGCACTTTCTAGTTCTACTTTGCTGAGATGGAGGTTAGTGTTGCCCACCTTAATAAGTGATGTTGATTTATTGCCTTTAAACTAGTCGTGTTTCAGTTCTTAGTGTGACCCACTTAGAATTATCTCCTGCTTCCATACCTCCACCTCCTCCTCTTCTTTTTCCTGTCCCTCTATCGCTAACAATTCTGCGCCCCCAGCACCCTCCTCCCCCTTTATCAGCAAAATTACCCTGTCGGGCTTGCTGTGGAATTAGTCATTTTCTACATGACATGACCTCGTCTGTGGTGGCGCTGAGATAGGGATCTATTTTTATGTGGTATCAGCGCCCCGGGGAGGCTTCAGAGGGTGAGGATCCTATACGTAGTGAGGGGTGAGGCCAGGCCACGATCATGGATTATCATGATTTACGGCCTTGCTGAGAGAGGAAAAAAAGAGTGAGGGAGAAAATGAGAGAGAGGGGGAGAGAAGGAGTTTCTGGATGACATCATCATAGCAGAGCATGGGAAAAAGAGAATACGAGTTCAGTAGTTGCAAAACGTTTGACCTCTAAGACAAGGTAATGTGCTTAATCTTCCACCATATAGGAACTAACCATCATAGCCCTCACCACTGAACACACATGTGTACACAGACCACAGACAGGGCTGCATTCTGCTGTGCAGTATTACATCGCAGTAGTAGAACAATTACTCCCGCAGCTCTCAGCTGTCCTCAGATGCTATATTGTTCTTGATCTCCACCTTCAACCCCCATCTTTCTTTTTTGCATTGATTTGCTGACAGCACTGAAATGAAAAATACCTTAGTTTGCAGCAACAAAAGAAAAGCACGTCAACGCTGTGAGATATTGGGACACAGGGGGTCTGAGAAATGGACCATCTGAGGTCAGCCAGTCGTTTGCTGTGGCTGGCACTTTTGACCATGAACACTACTATCCACATCTGGGGTCACGCTTGTGCTGTAATCAAAACCCTTCTCCACCTGCTGGCTCGAGTAGACTTATATATACATCTGCCCCTACACACTATATGGATACATAGTCACACATGCCTACCCAGGGTCATGTGAACATAATGCATTTTCATGTACCTGCAGTGTATGCCTACACGAAGGTGCACACTCTACGCACAGTGCTGCCCACCTCCCCTGAGCACCAATGTTGTCTGTTGCATTTCAATGAAGAGCACAGTGGGCGACCAGGATGGGATTCCACACAACGATATTTGAGAATGTGTTGCTCTTACCTCTCTCTCTCTCTCTCTCTCTCTCTCTCTCTCTCTCTCTCTCTCTCTCTCTCTTTCTTTTTCAGCTCTTTGCCCACCTGGGGCCATAGCTTAGTTATGAAAAACAACATTTTTATCAAGTTATATCATGTCAATAAACTTATTCAGCTTTGTTCAGAGGTGGAATAAGGTCAGTTTAAATCAATGAAGGATTCACAATGAAAGCCTCCATGTGTAGCACATGAGCTCTTATGATAACTCCTATGTTCCACTGTGAGTGTGTGTGTGTAGGTGTCTGTGTGTGTGTGTGTGGCTAGAATAGAGAGCCTTTAGTTAGAGTTACATGGACAGAAATGCAGGTTAAAAAAAACAGTCATAGCAAAGGCTGTTCAAATGCTGCACATAAGGGAAGTAACCCAAACAATAACCCAGACCAATGATAGCACCAGCATTTCTCACCTCAACCTTTGTCTTATATTTCAGAGTATAGTCTGTACAATGGGCCTGAAATGGTATCCACACCCAGAATTGCTCCACTGCATCAAAGGATGTGAGGTAAGGGCTCAACCTGATTTGTATTTAATATATAATTTATAATAGTCTCAACTGTCATACAATACTTTCATTCCACCTTCCTTGATTGCAAACCAAACAAAGTAATGAGAAATTTGCCTGATATAATATGTTGCCGGATTTGAGTATAGACACTTGTACTGTAGCCGCCAATATTACGGTATGTTCCAACTTCATGGTGAATATACATATTCATACACGCATAAACATAACACAGAAATACGCATGTTATTGCTTGTACGTGCACATAGAAATGGCCCCCTCTCGCACAAATAATCCACCCAAAGAAACAACAGTTACCTTTTAAAACTAATTAATCTCAGGCTTAACCTCCAAATGTAGTTCAATAAAATTTTATTCGCTGTGTTTGGCCAGTGGAGTCGGAAAGACTATGGATAGGCAGATGCTGTAAATCACTGAGACCAACCTGTTCTGTAGGTGAAGAGTGAATCTGTCAGAATATTTGGATTTACAGGTCTCAGCATACTTTCTGATAGGCCTGAAATTGGCGGCTATTTTGTTTCCACAGGCTAGCTCATGTGGGGGTGAGGTCAAAAATACAGTAGTGTTTTAACACACTGGCAGTTAATTATCCACATTGAGGATTTTTTTTTCTGATGCTAGCCAATGAGGACAAGCACCTGCATAGAGTGTGCAGGTGCTTGTTAGCGGTGTAAGCCAGTTGAACATTCTGTTGCTACATGGATATCTGGTATCAGGCTCATTGGCATGTTTTAACTTGCTGTAATCTGATGCAGTTACTGATTTATTACCTCTTACAATACCCACGTGATCATGTGATCACATGCTAAACCTGTTTTTCCTCAAAAAATTATGCATTCACATGTGAATACAACATGTGAAAGAATTCCACTCCACTTCAAGGAAGAATGACATCATCGACTCAGTTTAGGCCAATTGGATAATCTGATTGGTAACCCAATTGGAGAGGGTGGGGCCAAGCCAATAAATCACCTTATTGGAGTGTTTTGTGGAGTGAATAGTTTATGGTGTCCTCAGTTTGATTTACGGTTCAGGCCCATTAAGGGCTGAAAAAGTCACATTGAAAGATGAGGGAAATTTAATGTATCAGAATCATAAGCACATTTATCCAGAGACCTCTAAAAGGCACTGGAATACTCAAGGGGAAACTACCACTAGAACAAAAGGCTTCTTGATCTTTTAATCATTAGCTCAGTGTTTTTGTCTAATTGACGCCTTTGAATTTTATCTCTCTGGTATAGCCATTCATGGGAGACAACTACTGTGATTCGGTCAACAACAGAGCCTTCTGCAACTATGACGGAGGAGACTGCTGCCAATCCACTGTCAAGACCAAGAAGGTTAGTGGCATGCGTGTACCTCAGAATAAACCAGACAAACATGATGTTGGATTTGGTCCTGGTCACACTGATCAACAGTCAGTGTTTGTTCCCCAACTCTGGAGTCACACATAGCTTAGGAATAAATCCCACCTCCCACATGTGAGCGTTTTTTCTCCTTTCCCCTGTACCTAACCCTCTTGGATTTCTTCACTTTGTCACTGCCATGCATCCAGTGGAGGTTGCATATTTCCATTATCAAGCTTTGACATTTCTGAATGATCATTTCTACCTACACAAAGTAAGTGTAATGGAAACCACAACCAAATATACTGTTGAAGACCGCTGTATTTCACCTCTTGGAACATCTCTAAACAGATTCTTCCTTCCTTTGCCTTGTGTCCAACCGTAGATAACTGCTAGACAGATTACTGATTCCACATCCAAGAGAGTGGGAGTTTTCAGACTTCATCAGAAGTCTTTGTTTTTCTGTGGTATTCAGTTTCCTAATATGCATGTCTATATTTGTCTTTGTGTGCCTGTATTAATGGGAAGTTGACCACTACCCAAAATGTGGATAGTGATTTTAAACTTGGTTATTACAGACAGTAAAGGTCATGACTATAATAACTTGGAATATAATTTACTTGTTCCTCTTCTGATTAATAACAATGTTTTTGTTTTTTTTATCTGTCAACACTCAATAAGCTATGTTGTATTTCAGCATTAGGCTGGGCATGACAAGAAGGTTTCTCATCCTTGTGGTAGTAACTCTTAATTCAGGGAGGTGCTTTGTCTGGCTCACTCCAGCCAACTGCTGGCAAGAGATCTGATTGGAAGTGTATTGTAGCTTCTGTGCTGCAGCATCTGCTTCTCTGGCATGGCCTGATTCTGTGAATCTGGCGGGGGACTTTAGTTGTACTCCTGGCATATCCATCTGTATGTCTGGCTAGATTTATATTGCAGTCTATGCGTCTCACTGGCCGTGTCAGTGTGTCTGACTGGAGGGCCTCTTCACTTCCTCTTTGGGGAAAAAAGACATACAGGGGACATCTTGTCATCTTCCACAGCACAATCAAAGTTCCCATGACTGCTTCTGGTCAACCTTCATTCAATTCTTCAGGCGCGTTTTGGGTCCTTAGTCATGAGGACAGAAATAATCAAGTTTCTTTCTTGGCTACTGGCATTTTTTCAGAGACAGCCTCTGTGATGTTTATTATTTGTTCACTTTCCTAAAGGTTCAATATCAGTGAGAAGCACCCAAGAGTAGCTTACCTTCTAGTAGCCTAGAGGAGAGGTGGCATAACACCATGACCTCGCACATGTACAGTATAAAGCATCTTGCTGCCCTGTCTTAGTGAAATTTGCCAATGAAAGCACGCTGAAACAAATGACGGTCAGACAAGTGGAGACTGGATGGACACAAGAGGTCAGGAAAAGAGCGGCCAAGGAGGCGAGTAGTCCTTTAATCCCAGGAGGTTTGATCCCGCCTCCTCCTGTCCACATGTCCTTGGGCAAGACATCGAACCATAAGTTGCTCCCGGTGGAGACACCTTGCATGGCAGCTACCTTGCCGTGTATGTGAATGGGTGAACAAGACCAATCTGTAAAAGCGCTTTGGGAACCGTTAAGGTTGAAAAGCACTGTCCTGCACGATTCTGAACATGCATAACCCACCCGTGAATGGAAAGAAGTCCAGAGCTCCGTGATTTGTTTTTGTCTTTATTCATAACTTTATTTTCAGATGTAAGGTATTGTATCCTGAGTTCAATAGCAGCAGGAAAGTCGATGAGCAGCCTACTAGAAAGTGACCTCACTCCTGAAGTGGTTTCGCTGCTGTTGATTGACGCTATCTCATCTCTACATCTTCTGGCTCCAATCCAGTGCAGGGCCTCAGCCAGAACTTGCATAACTCACTTTTACTGACAGACCCCAAATGGAGGATAGACTCCATTGAATTACTGCAGCAACGAGCTGTGCCAGAGGAGAGCAGGCCATGGGTCTTGTTAGAGGTAGGATTTGTTATATTGTATGTCAAGGGGGGCACGGTCAGTTTAACATCTTATGCTTGAGTGTTAAGTACGAAATCTATAGGTTAAAAAGGACATTCCTTGATGACTTTTACAGTTTGGTCCACTTCCAAAAAAGGAGTTAGGAGAGATCATTTAAACTAAGGACAATATTTTCATTGAAATTTGTCTTTAGTCTTGGACTACTCCTACTCCTAAATCCATCTGAAATGAAACTAAAATGGTCTGCTACAGCATACATATCTACTCTGTAAGTGACAAAAATGTATCTTTTAACTTGGTTCCATGTTGGCAAGTTAGTTCTCTGTCTATGTGGATTCACATCCTGTTTCCATAGAGCCAATCAAATTGCTTTATTTTCAACCATATTTGCAGAAAGCAGTAATGACACCGTTCTATCATTGGCAGCCAGCAACCTGCTCTACAACACAAGAGCCACAGACTTCAAACAACAATACAGATTAGCTGTCCTTCGTATCACCTTATTGGTCTCATTTTTATCTAACTAACGAACATGAACACAGGCCTTGTCCTGCACCTTATTTCTTTCAGTGAAAGTTTATTTTGTCACTCCTTCCCCTGCTGGGGCTCAGCCTGTCAGCTGTTGTCAATCAAACCCGAACACACCCCTCCTTTTTGTCCTCCTTTTAATAATAAAAAACTGTTGACAAAAAACAAAACACGTTGACATTAATTTTACAGCATTAACAGACAACTAAATGGGATTTCAGTTGGACTTTAAGCCTTGTAGAGACGTCTGGCCCAGGTTTACTGCTGCCGTATTTCCAAGCCAAGGATGCTACATGCCGATGGTCAGTAGTAGTGTCTGCAAAACAGGTGTTACCAGTTCGCTGAAATAATCACTACAGGCAAATGGAGGATCAAATTACCTACTGGTTCTAAATCCTGTCACACCAGCAAAGATGGATTGGGTGAAGAGCAGTTCTATTCCAACTACTGAAACATTGTTTTTTTCCATGGGCTGCTACAGTATGATACAGTAAGTGGATTGATTACCTGGGCTCAGGAACTCCAGGCGGCTAGTCCAAATTCTACTTGATGGCTTTTTGCCACGGCGTTGTTTTCCACTAGTAGTGTCCCCTGGAAACTATTCGGAGAGATACGAAAAATAGCTCTGAAATAAGCAATCATAATTTAATTTATCAGCTGCCAGGAGCAAAGGGCAAGGGAGGTTACTGTGGGTGAGAAACAAAAGGAAAACACTAAGGAATGAAGTTGATATGTGCAATTGATATGGGAACAGAGGAAAGCCAGATGTTTGATATAATCCCTTTTAGTTTGTGAGCCCATTGCCTAATTGGTGCTGCTTGCTTGCATACACATGTTGCTTAATGCCTTGGCTAATATAAAAATACCTTATTTGCATGTAATGAATGTCAGTTTAAATTATTAGCCAGACAACCTTCCTTACGTCATCTTTATTTTTTATCATTTTGATATTTTCTTCGCTCACGTTTATATTTCCTCTGTATTTATTGTCGTTTTGGTACTTGCGTTTAGGTAGGCATTTGGATTTAGTTGTTTATTCCTCTTGGACAAAGCTTATCCTCACAGTCATCCCTATTTGATCAACTCAGTCAAAACAGAAACAGGGTATTTTGCACCTGATTCTGATTTTCCCCAAACTAAACACATGTGTGGCAGGCAACCAAAGACGGAGTTGCATAAAAACCTCTAAAAAGAAAATGACACAATATATGACAAAAGGAATCTGTAACTCATTTATGACAGTCTCTCTCTTCTAAGCTGCTGAATAACACACTTGCTGGGTAACAAGACCGGGAGTGTTTTCCTCTTTAGCAGGAAATCCATGATCTTCTCCAGACCACAAGTGAAGACTTTGTCCTAACTTGTTTAATTGTTCCTGAACACAGATTGTGTTATTACAAACTCTGTTTGTCTGTATAAAAAAGATTTTTGGAACGTGCAAACAGTAAATCCAGTTATTTTTGGGGTTGGATTGAATTTATATTATTTTTATAGTATAAGAAGTGACTCCTCTGAAGAACTAAACAACATTAGTGTCTGATTTAATGACTAATTAATTCAATTGATCATAGCGTTAGTTCAGGCAGACCTCAAAGTCTAACTCAGCTCACGATCCCAGCTACATCCGCTGAGAGCAGCCCATCCATAAGCCAGCTCACATCAGCTGATGGCCCAGCCAATTTCACCCATTGGCAAATTTCATATAGGGTGCCTTATTCCCTTGCTACTTCATCTGCAAGCCGCTCTGCAATCCGCCTCCACACCAGCTCCAACTTTTTACCCTATGTCTGACTTGCTGCTCTGTTCTGTACTCTTG
Organism: Gadopsis marmoratus; assembly: GCA_036023855.1. NCBI lineage: Eukaryota > Metazoa > Chordata > Actinopteri > Centrarchiformes > Percichthyidae > Gadopsis > Gadopsis marmoratus. The sequence continues at coordinate 11,377 of JAVQJF010129218.1, forward strand.
GGGCTCTTTGCTGCTGCTCTCCCTGCCTCAGGCTTTCCATGTATGCACGTGGAAGCGCAGGAAGCTCCCAGAACAGATATCCTGACTGATACGCATTTCTGGGTGGATACACTGTAAATCATACTGTATGTCTCATGTGATTTGACCTGTTGTTTCTGATGGACATCACGGCCAAATACATTCATTGAAAGATGATAGGTGTTTAAACGATAGTGATTGCAAGTCAGCAATATTCAACAATGAATTGATCCTTCTGTGAGTAGCGACGTACTAACACGTCTTAAAATTAGGAAATGATTTAGCCTCTTACGATCTATATACCTGTGACCTTTTGTGGCACTGGCTATGGCAACTCCCACCCTTGGATCGATTATCCAATAGATTTGAAATCCTGTTCGAGCAGTTGTCCAATAACAATTGTACACCTATTTTAGGTTGACTATATACTGTAAGTGTTTGCCTCATGTCATTCTCTATCTTGACTCTGTAGAAGATTCATTAGTGTTTGCACAATTAAAGGAACCATAAATGGCATCATCCAAAATGATCATACAGTAGAATGAACCCCTCTCTAAAACTGTTGCAACAAAAACTGAACATTATAAGCTTCATGATGGAATGTATTATATGTATTTATATAAATATTCACACACAGTGGCATTCGGTCTCTCTCTCTCTCACACAAACATACAGCACATGAACAGACACAACAGCCACCAGTTGTTATGCACAAAAAGTCTGATGAGTCAGTGGGACTCTTGCTCAGTGCTGTTGTCCCCAGTGTATTGTGACACAGCACATAAGAACAATGATATACCCCCTCCATATAACCACACATACGCACAGAGAGACACCTCCTATTTGTTCGTCTGCCAAAACCTTTTAGATCTACTATTTCCCCCCTGCTCCTTCATAATGAGGTAAGGAGAGGAGAACAGGACAAAATAGCATTTTACAACAGACTTTCATTCTCCGTCATCATCCAGAGTCATATATCTTTATGACCCTTTAGTCCATGCAAAGAGTCCACAAGGTCGAAAAACTCCTCATTTGCCACGCTTGTTTACTCTGCGGCCTAAAACCAAATGTTCATACCACCATTGTCTTCAGTCCACTGATGGAGGAGATACAACACACTGATGAAAACATCTGCTCACCCCTCCTTGGCAGAAGATGCCTAAGTGACTTCTTTACAGCAGTTGCATGATTGTTTATTATTATGTTCCCCAACATCAAATGGCGTGACTCTAATCTGAAATGATTCAATATGAAAAATCATTTATTTTTGGAATGGAATTCAATTTCTTCCAGATACAACAATTGGGCAATGTCTACTCTTTCCACACAAACTTATATGCTATTGTAGGAATTAAGTTATTAGCCATTATTGAAGTTTTGCAGATTCCTCCTGCTTCTCGTTGTGTCTTTTTTCTTGAGTTTCATCCTGATAAGAGGTGAATAACTGAGGGAGGAGAAAAAAGAGACAATTTTGCCATATTGTGGAAAGCAATGGAGCTCAGCTGCTCATGGACGTTTACTCAATTTCTCAGCATATGCATCTCTCGTCTTTTATTTTGGTAGAGATTCGTGTATTAAAGAGTTCTGGATGAGTTGCTGTGTATTATTCCACCCCAGGAGCTTTGAAGGTGCAAGGACTGGCTGTACGTAAGGTCACCACAGGATTGCCCCTTAATAGTTGCAAGCTGTTGGCTGGATTTGGAGGGGCAGGGAGGAGAGGAGGCAAGGGTGTGGAGTATGCCTTTCTGAGGGTTGCCTGCGTAATACCCTTTTTGTAGGTCCCCCCACCCTACCCCCCTCCAGTTTGGAAGGAATTCCTTTTTTGGATGCTGGAAGCAGTACGCAGAGGGCACCAATTATATAGTTATACGGCTTGGCCTCTCTAAAACAACTTTTTCTAAATGTGTCTGTAGGTTTTTCTGTCTGCATTGGTGGTGAGGTCTTGGGTATGTGCTGAGATCCCTCCCAGCTCCTCACCCCTGTTTACAGCACTCAGTCTGGCACAAGAATGCTCATTACGTGACTTGCTATGTGTCACGATTGATGTTTGTGTCTAAGCTGATGGTCCGTGATAGCCACCATAGCCACAGTTGACCACTTATCCTCTCAGTCTCTGTTTGTGATTCGCGTAGACAAAGCCCTTTCAGAATAACATCGCAAATGGCTTACAGATTGTTGTTTTGAGCTATTACGGATCGGTAGCCTATAGATATATAGTATGATGTTTATTAGTAGTGAATGTTAGTTTTAAAGGTGAGGAAGGGGCTGAGGGCCAGATAAAAGCAGGCACCCGCACATACAGTAGAGGGATTGCTTGGTCATGGCATTAAGAGTTGCCTTTTTTTTTTAACCCCCTTACTTTCTCTTTTTTTTTTAGTCAAGCCACATCAATGCAATGTTTATGGCAAATCATTAAATAAGCACCAGCATGTCATAGCTTCATTTTATTTCAACCGTGTGTATTTGGGGAGTGGGGCAAAATGCATCTGAGTGCAAGGGGAGGGAAGGATAATGTGAAGGGAGGAGCAGGGCTTTTCTACACAGCTGAGCAAAGGTAGTTACACACCAGGGGACACACACTCCCCGCAGTTTTTAGGGGTTTTGGCTGTTGATGCCAAGTGCTTGCTATAATGTTGCCAAATTCAGTTATGTGTTCTTTTGCTCTGAAGTTGCTTTCTCATTCCTACTCTTAAAACCTTCTTTCTGCCTCTTTCATTTAGACATCTGTTTAAGTTTTGTATATACAGTTGTTTTTTTTTTCCCCTCTAAGATTATTTGTTTTTTTCCAGATGTCATGCTTGGGTCATTGGTTCCAGCGACTGATTTATTTGATGATTGATCTTAACTGTTGCGATACGCCATGACCAAGTTACGGTGCTGTCATGCAGTGTTGCTTGGAATTACAAGACTGTAGGTGCATGAGTTGGTCGAAGCACAGCTCACTGTTTGTGTTCCTACACGTTTCCATTTGTGCATTGTATTGTTTGTTCCCTAACTCCTCTGGACAGAGATATTACATTTTAGACTTTAGACAGTTATTAATTCACCTAAATGGTGCTTCCTTGTAGCCAACATAGTTGCTAAAGGGGTCAGGGTATCTTTGTCTCTAATCCCCCACTCAGTTCTTGGTTCTCAGACATCCCAGGTGATGTCCAGAATAACCCCTGGCAGACAGGTGACCACCATCTGCAGGACTTCATCCCTCTCCTCTTCTGTCAATTGTTGCAATTCTGTCTGAAAATTGAGCAAGAACATCTGTTTAGAATGGCTAGATTCACATGTCAAGTGGGTGTGTACTTTTTCCTCTTCTGTTTATGTTTTGTTTTACCAAATATCTATGACTGAGCAACCTGCATCTCTGTACATCATGTCACTGCTTTGGCCGATGCCCAGTATACTCACTCGCGCCTGCGAGCACAAGAACGAGCAACAACGCTGACTGCACCGAACGGCCACTCCAAAAAAAACCTTTAAGTCATATTAAGACAGACAAAAATGTTGCTAGTTATAATTCAATTTAATAGTGTGTTATGCATCCCTAGATCAACCAGTCCCACTTTCCACAGGCCTGTGCCCCTTACACACCTTCTGACATGCACATACTGCACACACAGAAATGAGAGGAACTGTTATTTTGCCGTGCTCCTGAGATGGAAGGATGGGGCTCTGACAAGGTCTGTGTTGTTCAGAAGGTCTTTCATGTTGCTGTTAATGGGTGTTTTCTCCCAGCCCTCCTCCAGCCCTGGGACATGGGGCAGCATGAGGGCCTCCAGGCCCACAAGGCCAGCCAGTCCCATTTCCCAGCCACCCTGAGAGAACCTCAAGTCAGGGCCAGATGTGGCAGCTGGTCCAGCTACCCTGGAGGTCAAGGTCAAAGGAAACCATGTCAAATTTGCCACCCACCATCATTTTCTTGATCGAGAGATAAACAGAAGTAGCCATGGAGGAGAAGTATTGTGGAGTGATAAAAAACATAAGGAAGGAACTTTAAAGCAGACAAGGTGAAAGTGTGAAACTGAGAAATAGTGTAATTAAACTGAGAAAGAGTCAGGTGGGAACGAGGAGCCCCTTGTTCTTGGCTTCAAAATGCAACAGAGGAAGCTCTGCTCATGCGGTTGACAGCTGTTTCTGAAGTGTGTCCGGCCCTGAGCTTGTAAAATAGTCATGTGTAGGCCTCGTTTTCTCAGCAGAGTCTGGGCACTGCCCACCTGGCCCTCACATTATACCCCCCCCCCCCCCCACACACACACACAAAAACACACATACACATTTTATACCCTATTTCAAAGGGGAGCCTGTGTCACTTCTTCTCAGTGACTAGCATGAGCCCCCATGTCATTCCACAGACCTGCTGTCTACAAATCCCCGACTCTCACAAACTGGTGGTGTTTCCGGTGTGTTGCATTAACCACCAACTATTACATTTTACATTTGACTGTACACGGCTATCCAAAGCAAAATGTGAGACTTTTTTCATCAGATACAACTAATACATTGTGGTAAGTTATAAGGTGTTCATTATTTACATTTTCTTTGTTTATAGAGAATCAGATTTAAAAAATCATGTGTGAAAATCCTATTATGAAAAAATAAATAAACTTTTTGCAGCACAGCACTAAAACAATTTATATTTTATAAACAGACTTAGAGATACTTTGCTTCCTAATCCGCAGCTCATCTTCCTTTTCTACCCACTTTTCTCTTCATTTCTCTTATTGGGAGATTGTCTGAGCTGAGGAACTTATTTAATGGTGGACGGTATCGTCTTGTAGTGGGAAGCATAACAACCTTCAGTCACATGGGAACATTAATCCAAATTTCTGTAAAAATAACAATAACAATTAGCCTTAGTCAATCACTCAGGAAGTGAGTGCACTTCAAAGTCCCAAACTTTGACGCTGATGGTTTGCAATATAATGGACTACTAATCTTTTAGTAAATGGGAAATTATCATTTCATTCTCATTCTATGCTAATGCATTTAGTAATTACCTGACTAACCCTTCCAGATAGTATTAGCTCATGATGCAATTTGTCTGATGGCATTGCAGTAGTAGTCTGTGCAATTGCTGTATAAAGCGCAACTTCATATTCAGATAATAGTGCCCTGACCCTCCCCTGGAAACAACTCCTCCCATAGCAGCCGGACAGCTTTCACTAATAGCATAGCTGTGTTTGGCATCAGGCACGCTGTCAACTAAGTATCTGTCTTGGTTACAGCAGCCAGTATTGTTGTATTAACATTGTATACAGAGAGCCATTGTGCAAAAAAAAGGCAATACCACTCAGCCCTAACAAGAACAAGGGAAACCAGCTGCAGGCCCCCACAGATTGATCTGATAAGCCACCAGGACACAAATGCAGACATGCCCTTGGTCTGCTGCCTGCCTTCCATGACTTGGACCACATGTGTTCCTTGTTTGGCTTGGAGAAGGGGGACACATTTTGTGTACCAAACAGCTGAAGCAGGCCCCCCCTCGAGAGGCAAGCAGGCAAGACTGCAGCAGCTGGTGCTGGTGACGCATTGCCAACGTTATCCAGTGACACCAAACGCCAGGGGCAATGGCCACTGATCTTCCGGTTCTGTTTCCACCCACAGTATTCCACTGTGAGAGAAACTGGGGTATCAATTTCTCTGATATTCTGTGATTGTGAGACATTATAGGCTTTCTATGACCAAAACATTTCCTACTAGGGCTTCAGGTAAACTTACGGTAGTAAGAAAAAAAAAAGTGTCAGTGTCACATACGTATATGTGTATACGTATGTATGTGTATATGTGTGTATATATATCTGTATGTGTATATATATATATATATATATATATATATATATCTGTATGTGTATGTGTATATACATATGTGTATATATATACATATGTATATATATGTGTGTATATGTATGCATATATGTATGTATATATATGTGTGTATA
>JAVQJF010129219.1:0-49283 GCA_036023855.1 Gadopsis marmoratus
ACCATCCAAAGAAGAGGAGAAAGTAAAGGAGCCTCCTAAACAAGAGAAAGAAGTCAAGAAACCATCTAAAGAAGATGAAGAAGTCAAGAAACCATCCAGAGAAGAGGAAGAAGTAAAGACACCATTCAAAGAAGAGAAAGAAGTCAAGAAACCATCCAAAGAAGAAGAGAAAGTAAAGGAGCCTCCTAAACAAGAGAAAGATGTCAAGAAACCATCCAAAGAAGAGGAAGAAGCAAAGAAACCACCCAAAGAAGTGAAAGAAGTCAAGAAACAATCCAAAGATAAAGAACTCAAGACACCATTCAAAGAAGAGAAAGAATTCAAGAAACTATCCAAAGAAGAGGAAGAAATAAAGGAGCCTCCTAAACAAGTGAAAGAAGTCAAGAAACCATCCAAAGAGGAGGAAGAAGTAAAGAAACCATCGAAAGAAGACGAAGATGTCAAGAAACCTTTCAAAGATAAAGAACTCAAGACACCATCCAAAGAAGAGAAAGAAGCCAAGAAACCTCCTAAAGAAGAGGAAGAAGTCAAAAAACCACAGAAAGAAGAGAAATATGAGAAGAAACCATTAAAAGAACTCAAGAAATCTCATAAAGAAGAGAAAGAAGTAAAGAAACCTCCCAAAGAAGTGAAAGAAATCAAGACACCATCCAAAGAAGAAAAAGAAGTCAAGAAACCACCCAAAGAAGAGAGAGAGGTGATGAAACATCCCAAAGAAGAAAAAGAAGAGAAGAAACATCCCAAAGAAGAAAACATATATCCTAAAGAAGAGAAAGAAATAAAGAAACCTCTCAAAGATCAGAGTGAAGAGAAGGAACCTCCAAGAGAAGAGAGGGAAGTGATGAAATATCCCAAAGAAGAAAAGGAGGAGAAGAAATCTCTCAAAGAAAAAAAAGAGAAGAAGCATCCCAAAGAAGAGAAAGAAGTAAAGAAACATCTCAAAGATCAGAGTGAAGAGAAGAAAACACCTAAAGAAGAGGTAGACTTGAAACCATTTAAGGAAGAGAAAACACTGAAAAGAACTCAAGAGGAGATAGTAGAGGAAGAGCTTAAGCCTACAAAACTGAAGGATGTAAAGAAGCATTCTGTTGAAATGAAAGAAGTGAAGAAACCCTCTAAAGAGGAGAGGGCAGAAAGGGAGCCATCTAAAGAGGAGACAGAAATTAAGAAACCTCGAAAAGAACAAGAGGAAAAGAAGAAGCCCTCGAAAGAGAAGAAAGAAGTGAAGCCTTCCACGGAAGAGAAAGAAGAGAAGGTGCCTTCAGTGGAAGACAAACACGTTGAGAAGCCTTCTAAAGTAAAGAAAGAAGTTAAGAAACCTTCAAAGAAAGGGATGGATGACAAGAAGCCTTCCAAGGAAGAGAAAGGAGAGAAAATGCCTTCTGTGGAGGAAGAATTAGTGAAGAAGCCAATAAAGAAGGAAAGAGACCTGAAGAAGCCTTCTGTGGGGGAAACACCTCCCAAAAAAGGGAAAGAACATGAAAAACAAGACGAGGAACCGAAAATGTCTAAAAAGGTACAAGGGGTGAAAAAGCATCTCAAAGAAGAGAAGGAAGGAATTCTGCCTCCAAAAGAAGAAAGAGAACAAATGAAGCCCTTGAAAGAAGAAAAGGAACCAGAAAAAACACATAGAGATGCCAAAGATGTTAAAAAGCTTCCCAAAGAAGAGAAAGAAGTAACAAAGCTTGCTAAAGAAGAACTAGAAAATATCTCCAAAGAGAAGAAACAACCAGTGAAGCCTTCAAAAGGGGTGAAAGAGGGGGACAAGCAAGAGAGGCCATTCAAAGAAAGGGCAGTACCAAAGAAGCCCTCTAAAGAAAAACAAGTTTCAGAGAAACCTTCAAAAGAAGAAAAAGAACCAACAAAACTGTCAAGAAAGCAAGGAAAAGAACCAATGATGCTTTCCAAAGAAGAGATAGAACAAAAGAAGCTCTCTAAAGAACAAGACCAAGAGAAACCTTCCAAGGTGAAAGACAAGGTCAAGAAAGACAAAACAGAACCAACAAAGCCTTCTAAAGAAGAGAAAGAAATCAAAACGACTCCCAAAGACAAAGAACCTGTCAAGAAGAGAGACACTAAGACAGGTATGCATAGGCCAGCAATACAACCTTTTTAGCAATTACACAAGATAAGGATCCACTGACCATTCCCACATAATCCTTTAAAAATACTAAGCCATGCTAGCAGCTCTGAGGCTGTACAGTGGGGCTTTGAGTAAAATGCTCATATCATCATGCTCACAAGCTCACAATGACATATTAGCATGTTGTTGCAGCTATAATGTTGACCATATTCACCATCTGTGAATATAGTGTGTTTGCTAATTGCTAATTAGCACTAAACACAAAGTACAGCTGAGAGCTTAATTAGTTGTACAGGTATGTGACCATAAATACCTTTAAAGAACAAAATTAAATTGAGACCTGGTGATGGCGTTAGATGGAAGAGATGAATGTCAAACTTCATGGTAGTCCATCTAATAGTTGTTCAGATATTTGAATAACAACCAAAAATATATAAACCTGGTAGGGGCGTTAAAGGAAAATTCAGGGTATCAAAGTGGTGGACCGAACAACAGACTGACATCGCCATCCATAGAGCCATCTACGTTATGATACGTGTACAGTTTTCATAACCATATGATATGTTTAAGCATTAGATGTGCTTACTCATAGGGCATCCCAAAGAGAGTCTCGACTGGAGCCTAATCAAGGCTAAATAGATTGATAGGTTTCCCTTTGTTCAATGATGAGTATATTTCTTTCCTCTGTATAATTCATGTGAAACTGTTCAATCGGCTTTGCCTTTTTGTTTCAGACACTAGACCAGAAAAGACTGTAAAGAGGATTAAATTAGTCAAGAAGAAGGTTGCATCTGTCCTGAAAAAGGAGCATCTTAATGTTACAAAAGCAGGTGAGACAATATAATATGTAAAAGAACAGGTTACAATGACATTGTATCCTTATTTTTTAGTATTATTTGATGAATTTTGCAGTGACACAGCTTACACCCAGTTGTTAAAATGGAAGAAAACTAAAGAATAAAAGAGACAGTCCTCGCCTGAACATGACATTATTGGTCACTTGTTCAAACGGCTTAAAACAACCCATACTTGCATTTATCTAGTAGTCTTCCACAATAATTAATATATACAATTTTCAGCTACATGGCAAATTACAAATTACAGTCAGAAATTATATATATATATAGTGGTATAAAAATACCACCAATACAATGCTATGTAAAATCAAATCAAATAGAAACTGAAATTGTAGCATAATCTTTCTGCCGTCCATTTCAGCTGATGAACCCAAGAAGGCAGTAAAGGTGCTCAAGGCTGTGAAAAAGCAGATAGGTCTTGTCCTGAAAAAGGAACACATGAATGTTACAAAGACAGGTAAATAACAGGCCACACCCAGTGTCACCATATGTTGTCTTTAAGCTAAGGTAGATGGATTTAATGTGGACTTAAAAATAAGCTAATGAATTATATTTTTTGACTATTCCCCAATAATAGAGGTTCCTGAAGTTCTTAAGGTTAAAGCCAAATCAGAACCTGCAAAGAAAGGTATGAGCATGCTTTTATTATTTTGTGTCAGTTGTCAATTCATTTTCTTCAAGTGTTCCTCAGGGGAGCATACCGCTGAATGGTTTAAGGTTCACTATACACGACAATGTTGCCAATTGCCAGTAATTTGGTGGCCCCCTGCTATAAGCCTTATGCCCCCCCTAGGAAATTTGTTCTACCGCCAACACTGTATCATATAATGAACACTGATCATTATATATTTTGAAAAATGGCCAATATCAGCTCCCAAGCAGCCCAAGAAGGAACCAAAGGCAACAGAAGCTCCAAAGGAAAAGGTCAAAGCGGCTCCTGCTAAAAAAGGTAAAACACACACACACATTATATTATTATATGCAGAAAAAAATTATTGTCACAATGGAAATAAAACTATCCTGCAGTAAGAATCATTGTGCTTTTGACACACAGAAGCTGTTGCTCCTAAAGAAAAGGTCAAAGCAGTCACCTTGAAAAAAGGTAATTGTCTTTGGTTTCTACGTCTTATTGGTTCCCAGATTCTTCTCAGAGTGTTACATGTTGCAATATACATAAAACTATCAAACTAACTACATCGTTTTATTTCCACATTCCTGCTGACAGAACGAGAGGTTGCTCCCAGAAATGCCTCTCTGGTGAAAGAGAGAGTCAAAATAGTGCCTATGAAAAAAGGTCATTTTCTTTGGTTTCAGATTCTTCCATAATTTTAGTGAGTTGAGGCAATGATCCTAACATTACACCTGTGTTTTCTTTTCTTTTTTCAGTAGTCAAGGTGCCAAAAGAGAAAATCAAAGTAGCTTCCGCAAAGACAGGTAGCCTACAGCTCATTTTAAATATTTCAAATGTTTGCATACAGAACATGATGTCATCTGTTTTGTTTAACAGCTGAGGTTTCAAAACAGAAGCCCAAACCAGTTTCAGCAAAGAGAGGTAAGTCATGTCTTTGTGTTTAGTTTAGTTTCATTCCAGTCTGTCGTCTCATTTTGTGCAATGACAAACCTAAACTCTCATTACATACAGGACCTGCTGCACTCAAGACAAAACCAACCCCAGTAGTCAAAGGTAAGAGGACACAAATCAACAGTCATGGTCATGTTTAAAAAATGAAGCAACTGATTTTCCAACTCGTTCATTTTTTTTCTTACAGAGGCAGAAGTACCTCACAAAAATGTCTCACTAGCAAAGGAGAAGGTCAAGGTTGTGCCACTGAAGAAAGGTATTTTAAAATTTTTTATCAGCTCACCACTACAGTATGCCTTTACCAATCAAAACGCTAACTCCTCCACATCCCCTTATGAGATTAGAATTTTAAACAATAACAAAACTGGAATTTCCATTACATTTTTTATTCAACTGTATCTTTTTCACACATTCAAACCATTTCACCGTAATATTTTCTCTTTCTTAGTGCCTATAACTCCAAAAGAGAAAGTCAAACCAGCACCAACAAAAAAAGGTAGCCACAGTGATTGAACTAGTTTTACCAATCAAATATCATTAATATTCATATCATACCTAATGTAAATTATATGTAAATTATGGTGTCAGGAATCTCAGTGTGTTAATAATCTGTGTAAATAATAAATTGTAAATGAGCTGTAATAACATGGAGAGTGCTGAAAATGTCCAACTCGACTGATATTTTTGTTATTATTTGCTGTAGCAGCTGAGGTTCTCAAGGAGAAGAAGGCCGAGCCAGTGACTCCCACAAAAGGTCTGTATTTAAAAACGTATTTGTCTCTTTTATTTCTAATAGAAAATTAGTTTTGCAACAGTTGTTTCTTTATGGTTTCTCACTTACATAACTGTGTACGTTAGAATTAATAAGGTCACGTATTTTTTAGCACCTGCTATCAAAGCAAAACCTAGATCTGCTGAAAAGAAGAAAGGTATGTGGCAGAAGTGCGTTTCTGCAATGATGTAGTAGCTATTAACATGTTAAATGCTTCAGGCTGAACAGGCTAAATGCTTCACCGACATATGTTGATATCATTTGGTTGTGAAATTCCAAAAGTTGTTTTTAAAACTGTTAAATGTTCAAACTTGACCTGAACATTTAGATGCTTTGCTATAAGCTGACAAATGTGTTTTAATGAATTGTCATTGCCTGAAAAAGGCTTAGAGGCCAAGAACCTGGTATTTTGGAGATACGTGTTTTTCACACAGCGGAGATGAGGTGCTTTTTTAAGCTAAAGGCTGCATTGCATGGGTGTGAAAGGGTTTCTAGGCTCGTGTCTTTTCAAATAGAGGTCCTGTGACGTTTCCCCCTTGTTTCTTTTAATGTAGAAGCTGTTGTGAAAGAGAAGGCAAAGGCAAAAACCTCACATAAAGGTGCTGATTAGTTATACGTTCTGTCTCTGTGATAGTGTAGGTGCATTCCAAACAAGTTGCTTATGCTTAAAGGCAAACATCTTAATCCCATCTTCATGAATATGATCATTTCAGTGGATAGTTCAGTTACTTGTTACATCTGTCACTTATAAAAAAAGCAAGAATCACCATGCCACTTTTTTCTTCCTTCTCTTTAGAACCTGAAGCCAAGCCAGTTAGCGCCAAAAGAGGTAATATAAAAGATATAACCCATCATTATTTGGCAAAAAGCTAAATATTCTTAGCACAACAGCTGAAACCGTTTTTCTCCTGTGTTGTACTCAGCACCTGAGGTGACAAAGGAGAAGCCTAAGCCAACTCATGAAAAGAAAGGTAAATATTTAATTAAACCAACAACAAAACATGTCATGGACAAGACACAGTAGGTTATATGTATTTTTAAATTGGGAAAATCCACGATTTAAAGAATGTTGAATAAAATATTTGTCATTTGAACCCTTCTTCTAAAATCCCCCCTTACCTTCTAAATGTAGACAATAAAGAGTAGAGATTCCAAGGCAAAGACTATCAAACCCACGGAACATTAACAATGTCTTCTAAAACACTGAAATGTGTGGAACATATCTGGATGGAGAGAAGACGGACAGAGAATATGAAATATGCATTACATAGATCCAGAACTTTCAAAAAATGCCAAACTAACTCTAGTCGAGGGATATTTTTTTTAAATCAATGCTACTTTATGTACAATCAGGAAATAGCAACATATGTGCATTTTTTATTTGAGGAGCAGATGAAAAGCCTGAACAAAAACTAAATCAACACCTACAAGTTAAAGTATATAAAGGTTTCTTGCTCACAATCATCAGATGCTTAATTTATTCATCTTACTTCATAAAAAATACACTTAAGATAATTTTTTGCAGAAAAGCCCAAACCAGCCACTGGTACAAATCAAGTGTTTCTCAACTCGACATTGACCTTCTAACACTAATTACAGATTTCTAGTTGTAGATTCCTGATGCTGCGTAAGCTGCTTTGAGCTTTTAGAAACTCAGTTCTATATCAGGCTCAAGCTACATTTTTGGAAAATGAGCTAATTCATCCGCTCTCAAGTTGCCATGTGTCCCGATTGCACACATGTGACCTTAGTTTTCCTTTTGCAGAACTGGAGACTCCTGAAGAAAAGAACAAACTTGCTGCAGTGAAGAAAGGTATAGTGTTTAGTACAATGACAACTATCATTTTATGTGTCACCATTTTTTGATGAGTTTATTACGCAAGAATACGTTTAAACTTTAATCTGTGTGTGTGTCAATGGTGATGGTGCGTTTGATCTTATTTACAGACACTTCCACAAATAAAAGTACTGTATGTTTTATCAATTGCATTTTCTTCCTGATGACACAGCCATTTCTAGGGCAAAGACCAAACCAGTCCGTGTGAAAAAAGGTACATTTGTGGTGCTTCAGTAGAGGCAGCGCTTCATGTAGTGGTAATCTGAGTACAACATGTAATCTGATTACAACCTGAAGCCCTCCGCAATATGCAAATGCAGTTGTTGGGTTCTTCAGAGGGGAACAGGCCTTTTCACCTGCTGCTGCTGAATCTGAGAATATTTTCCAGCTGAATGTGAAAGTGTCTATTGTCTATGTCATTAACATCTATAATGAAGATGTATAGACATGTTTTTATTCAGAAAGAAAATATCCTGTGACAATAATTTACAGAATACTACTAAATTGATATATTGTCAATAAGTGTAAAGTTTAGGAATATTTTCCAGTATCTTACTGAACATGCATGTTAGTAGTTTTAACAGCCCTAAGAAGACTCTTGTTGGTGATGTTTTCAGTTTTTGCTTTGCCTTAGGCACGTCTTTTCATAACAACATATAAATCATTTTGAAGAGATGCTACAGTAAATCAGCCAGAGCCAACATCACTGTCGTCCTGACACTAGTAAAACACCGGCTACACCGGCTTACACAAGCAAGAAATAAAATTAATTTTACTCTCACAGAGGGATAAAATGAGACGATAATTCTGAGACATTATTTTTTTCTTGCTTGCCTGGTGAAACAATATTTCTAATTATCCATTTCTTTCCTACTTGTATTTATTTCATATTTGTTTCATTAACAGAGCCTGAGGTTTTAAAAGAAAAGGTCAAACCCAGTGCAACAAAGAAAGGTACTGCATACAATCTGCTTTGAGTAGCGTTTAATTACATCAATAGATCCACAATATGTCCGTAAACGTATGGAAAAATTGTCATTTATTTCAGAGGCCAGAGTTCTTAAAGAAAAACCAGAGCCTGTAAAGAAAGGTATCTTTATTTATTTTGTGACCAGACAGTTTACTGAACACTTTCTACCATATATACTGTAGATCTGAATGATTAATGGACTAAAAAACCTTTATTACTGTAATTTATTTTATCTTTTTGTTTTCAGAGAAAACTGTTGAGAAGAAGGCAGCCAAAGAAAAGAAAGCTAAAGGTATGATGTCCAATCAGCATTGAACGTTAACAGAATTAAATCTGCAAAATGTTGTTGTGAAATATAATATTTTTCATGCCGACGGTATATTATATGTAAAATACCACCAGCAGTTGTAGTCTACCCTGCAAGAAGCCGTTTGAATCTTTGACTAATAATAGTTATTAATCTTTTGTTGCTATTTACAGAGGACAGAGTTCTTAGAGAGATGCAGGAGCCTGCAAAGAAAGGTAGTTATTGTCTGTTAAGCAACTAAATTCTGATTGTTCAAAATACACGGCTGGAGATTATTCACGCACAAGAATTACTCCATTGTAGAAAGATCTGCTGAGAAGAAGGCTGCCAAAGAAGAGAAAGTAAAAGGTACTGAATTGGAGTTGTAATCTAAGGTAATATATGTTCTGTGGTTAACATCATGTTCTCTTTTTGATAGCAGAGCCTTCTGTATCAGACAGCATTCTCATGGAGGGTAAGTCCAAATCTCCTTCTCATGACCGAAATATCACACAAGTGTGAAAATTGCATATCTTCTCTCCGGATGCCAGAGAGAGGCGATAACATATTGTGCTGGACTGCCCTGTAGTAAATTGTACCGTCCTGTGACTCCCTCCACAGAGGAGTTGCCCTACTTCCAGTGTTTCTTTGTGGACGAGGACGAGGCCCAGTTTCCGTTCTACGCCTTCTCGCCACTGATGATTTGAAGCTTCAGCCTGAAACCAGTCTGATGTTTACAATTTAGTCAATTTACTGACAATGACAAGGTCACGTCACGCCCTGTGCTGCTGAAACGCAGCCTGCTGTTCACTGTTGGTCTTCAGGATAAAACCCTGGAAAGCAGAGAATGACGGGGGATTTTATGTGATGGACCGATGGTTGATGGTTGAGCTCTCGTACCAAATACATGCAGCCAGTGTCATTCCTTTCCAGTTTTTTTTTATTTATTTTTGAATCGTTTTGTGTTCAATTCCTGTGAGAGGTGATTATCATGAGACTATTTAAATGGAACAATATAGTATATTACCTTTGTGGATCCTTGATTTAGATCATCACAGCAACACATGCAAATAAATACAATGGTGCGTTTTTTAAAGAAGGAACATAGCCTGGAGTAGAATATGTTTAGCTATGCTGTAAACAGGGTACAAAAATGGCCACAATTGCTGATTCAAGGCGGACAGGGGTTCAAATTCCTCTAAGCCCACATTTACTTGAAGAGGCATTTTTGTGCTCAGTCATCTGTGTAAGTTTAGCTTTTTTCTTCAACGCATTGTAGATGGCAAGTAGATGTGAATGGAAGGTTTAAATGCTCAACTTATCTTGCTTTTAAAGCCCTTGATTTCAAGGAACCTTCTCGCACATGCTCCTCCATTTCTTCCTCAATGTGGTCACACAAGGAATCAAAGATTTTTTGTTTTTTTGTTTCTGTCTACTTGTTATGTGTCAAAAGGAATGACCATGCACTGTATATGAGAGCTCCCAAGCATACAGATGAAACACTACCTTTAAAGTCTTATTAAACGTTACCATGTAGACATGTGCACCAGCTCCTCATGTCGACAATGGTGCTAAAAACGAGCATTACATTGCCTGCACTGTCAGAACGAGGCTTAAGTTCATATTTAATATTTCTACCATCATTCATTTTTATAATTGGATGACATGTTAGGGAAAAATGATTTCCCTAGCTACTCACTCTATTCCAATTATTTTGCTTAAAGCATTTGAATTTGATGCTACTTGTTTTAGTCAATGACAGGACAAAGTAAGTCTTTTCTTGCACTGTTATCAAAGACAAACTGGAATATTAAAAGTAGGGCACATGTAATGATTTTTTTGTCTGTCAAAAGGGACGACTGCTGTGGCTAACAGCAAGTCTTTGATAGACCAAAAACACAATGTCTTTGGTCAGTGGCTGTTTGTCTGTGTGCACTACATAGAATCTCAATGTATTTTAGCAACTAGATGTTATGAACAGGTTCATACAAACCAGAAAGGGGCAGGAAATGTTATCGTAGGAAAATCTATCGAAAGTATCATCTATCTTGTGTTTTAACATATGATATGATGTTATGTTATATATGTTATTAATGCTTATCTCATATAATTACATCTCATTAACTGTGCTAATTACAGAAGGGAACAGGATTCATATTACATTTTATGAATATCCTGTGCACGTGATGTACAGTATGGGTTACATGATTTCAGATTGATTTTGAATACTGGAATTGGTCAAAAATGAAATTCAAGTCATGTATTTGAAATCTCTGAAGACTGACAGTATGAAAGATGATGACAAGAGAGCTGCAAGAATCAGCTCTACAACAGGTTTATTTGACAACCAGAATGTTAAAGTTAAGCGTAACATCGAAATGAAGCATATATGTCTTGGAGTACATCTGCACAACATCACGTGATTACATTGTTAAGTTGCTGCAGAGGGCATCACATGTTTGGGCAGATGATCTCAGATGTAAACTGGTACATTATTTCTCCACCAGCTGTACTAGCTGTTGTTTACATATGGCTCTTAACATTTCGCTCCATATACTGCATAGAACAGTTATTACAGCTTGTTGGACTAATCCCAAGGCTACTGAAAAGGAAATCACTCATCGTTTTTGTTGAAATAATAGAAATGCACTGTATTATTCCTTCGATGATGCAAAAGATCCTCCCCAGTAACTGTGACAGCTGGAGTTTTATGGCGATGCTCAACCATCACTGATGAAGTTGAAAGTGTTTTGTTCCCAAAATGACAGTGTCTTTGTATATTTGTTATTGGATTAAAGTAAAGAAGGCATTGAAGCTAGTATAACAAGGGACATTTTGATTTGTGGTGACAAAAGATAAATATTCATTTCAATTGTGTTAACTGAATTGTATCTAAAGATGTTAACCAGTGAAGAGTGTGCAATACGTACATTTTGAAGATATCAGTAGTTTGTCTGACTGTCCTTGAATGAAACGTGCATGATGTGTGTGTGTGTTTTTGATATTAGTGAAATATTTTCCCAACTTTGAGAATGGCAACACTACATACTTGAACTCATGATTCAGGGTATTTGATACCAGTAACTGACATTTGTCTCTGAATGGTGTTGCGAACATGATATAAGTACAAGTACCTAACCATTTATATTTGAAATAATCTCATTGTAAATAGTTTTAAAAAATGTAAGAATAGACCGTTTTATCAACCATTACCATTATTACTGAAACTGCTCTTTAACTGCAGTTAAAATTACATTATGTATCATTATATCTTCCATATGCTTGTGAATAGTAGCAATTTGACATTAAAACATGGCAACGCAAGTTTTTCTTTTGTAAGTCTCGTCTCTCTAGAAAAGGTGCCAACAATAACATTTCTAACAGAAAGAGAAGTCCAGCTTTTCTTGACATATTATTATTATTTACACTTATATTTTCAGCTCCATCAGTTGCACGTGGGAGTGGGTTTCTCGGTCCACATATTTTGATTATTTATAATATCTTCTATGATGAAGGGTGATGAGGTATATAATAATTCCCAAAATGTGAGCCAAGTGTTGATCTCCATTAAGAGTTGATCTCCATTAAGAGTTGATATTGACAGAATTGAGGAAAGAAACAAGGAACTGGAGAAGGGCATTCTATCTGCCATTGTCTTTTTATTGTTTTTGATCTTGCATATTAAGCATGCAAAGTATGTGCGCATGAGTGACAGGCCTGTATACAGGATTTTATCAATGCTGAGGTCATGAGTCCAAATTCCCCCAAAAGAACCCCACTAACCTAAGATCTTGACAGACCAGCCACCAACCAAATCTGTATAATTTTATGACTATTTAAAGATATCACAACATTTTAGATTTTATTTATTCATTTAACTATTCAGTTAAATTAATGTTTTTTCAGAGGCATTTCTACCCTGCAAATTGTAGTGAATACTAAATCCCTTTCATTTTAATTGAATATATTACATCTTTTTGCCTAATAGACGTATCTTAAGATAATAAGCCTAAAAAAGATCAGAAAGGCCTTAAAAACCCCTTCATGTTATTTAAACCCCCACATTTATAGAAATGTACAGGGGTTAAATCACGTAAAGACAAGACCTGGGTTTACAGGATGTACAGTAGATGGTCAGGTCTTCACACTGTATTTCCCTAATGAGGCCACAGAGGGGTTACTACAGGTCAGCTTACACCATTGACACAGATTCCACACAAAGAGGAAACTCCCGCTGTTCTCCTGGGAAGCGTACTGAGCAGAGGACAGAAGAAGCTACACTAAACTATTATCTCTCACAGTTTCTTCAACAGGGACCATGATAAGCTGCCTTTTCAGTGTGATTGTGTTGCTGTGGATGTTGTGAAATAAACTAGCCTGAACTTGTCTTTCAACTGATTTCACCCCCAAATACTTGTGCAAATGTCTTGAAAGTGTGAAAGTAGAGGCATTTGTTTTGTTGCATACTATAACTGGGGCATAAAGACAGATTGGGATTTAAATTAATTCAGTAGGCAATGGCCAAATGAGTTCCACTCCAGTTACCACGGTTTCATTGTGTCGCTAGCTATTCAGAGGCGGCCAAAAACTTGGCAGCCTGTGTTGAGATGAGAAGAATGGCCACTTGTAGTCAGTGTTCAGTAGGCAGAGCACAGCACACAGGGCAGGGAGGATTTAGCTTGGCTCCTTAAAATGTGGGAAAGATGGAGGCTGCATGAGGGAACTTTATAATGAACACAATCTTTTAAACACTGTCCTCTTCTTTATATGAAAGATGTAAAGACTAACTGTTGGAGATCACAGAGGCTTTATTTTTAAACTTGTGAGATAACCACACCCTGTACGTCCTTCATTATCCCTGTCTGCCTGTCATCTGTCATGCCAGTGACAGCATTCGATCACGGTTGGTCCACACACCATCGAATGATGCCTCTACGTCATGACACCACAACTTAGACCGGATTATCCCGAGGCTAGTGACATCACCACCCCCACCCTCTCCAGCTCCTAGTCGTCTCTGACCATCTGGGGGTTACTAGAGGACATTAATTCCCGTGAGTTCAACGGTCACACTGGCTGCTGCTGCTGCACGGCCAGCACCGCCCTGCAGTGTCACCCTGCAGCTGTCACCTGGAACTGACCCATCCCAGGGAGAGCACCGTTCCCACAATTTAGGTTGACATATTTGAAAAGAAATGTAGGATTGCATTCAAAGTTGAACACTGAAATGAAAAAGAGAGCTCTGTTGAGAGGAAGTGGATGGAGCTCTAATAACTTATAAAAACCAATGGAAAAGTCTGAGACATTAAGTAAGTTTAGTCACATGGTTTATTTTTACATTTTTTTCACATGTGATACACAGAATGAAATGGTTTAGGCCCATAACAGTCTGAATTTCTTACAAAAGATATTACATAAGATTTCCCAAAATATTTATCTCATGTTACAACAACGAATGAAATGCAAATCACTGTATACTATAAAAATGTTGTTAAAAACAGGTCTTGGTCTTTTGCAGTGCAGGGATGATTTGCTTATTCAAGTGGGTGGTAAAGCTAGGCTTTCTCATATGTGCGGACTGCCTGGACTCCATCAAAGGTCAAAGTCTGTGAGGCAGAGAAGAGAAAAAGACAACCTATAGTACATATACAGTATATGTATATACATATATATTATTATAAAACATTTAGCTGTCATTTTAATGCAGTGTCAAGATATCATGCATACTCCATGTAAAGTTTTCTTCGGTCCATTTGGGTAATAGGAAATCAGTTATTGCACCGTTGCAAGTGCGAGGCGAGTTTATTTGTGTGGCACATTTCAACAAGACAATTGCTTTACATTTCAAAGTGCTTTACAAAGCAAAACTTTGTTTATGGAGCAAATGGCTCCATGAACTGATAAATGTAACCACAATGACCTGCACAAAATGATTACTCTTGGATTTAACATCTTACTCTATCAAGTTATGTGTGTTTTATTTAATCTTACCGCCACCAACTTCCCATCCTTGATTTCTCTGACAAATTTGGTCTCCTTGCCGTCCCACTTCTGCACCTGCACAAGTTTGTCTCCTTCCATGGTGAAGGTAGACTGCAAGCACAAGCACAGTGTAATTGAAACCATCTCAGGTAAATCTATAGCTAGAGCGCATGCTGTGGTGTATATTATACCCTGACTTTTACTCATCGTACTTTGACATGTCGGTCATCGGCTGTGGTTTCATCAAACTCCTCTCCCAGTTTCGCGGAGATCTCAGTGTTCCTGAAGGTGCTCAGGGTTTTCACCACTACTTTGTCCCCATCCTGGCTGATCACTACTGTTGGTTTGGTGACATTGCCCACTTGTCTTGTGGCAAAACCAACACCTGTCAAAAAATATGAAATACAACCATTTGTTTTACTTCTTTTTAATACTTAAAGTGAAAATATTTGAGTAAAAATAAGCAACTACTATGCCATTATTGTAGAATATGTGCAGCCTACAGCAGACACCATTGCTCATACTACAAACTATTATCTCTTGTTTCAAGGAAAAGAATATAGACATATATCTTACCAAGTGCCTTCATGTACTCATCAAAGTTCTGGCTGTCGACCAGATTCCATGTAGCGCAGAAAGCATCAACCATTTTTGCAGCTATTGTTCCAGTTCAGTATCAGACTGTCAGACTGCCTCACCGCAGTAGTTCAACAGTCAACAGCGTGTGTCGCCTAAATGAATACTGTGACAGAGGGCGGGGACTAGAGCTGCAGCGTGGAAGCTGATTGGATGCTCTAGACGCTATGTGGGCGGTGATTGGTCGTAGCACAATGAATGAATGATGAATGTCAACCGCACTGTATGGCACAGGATTGCTCCTCTTCGTGATAAACATCAAAATATATATTATTTACTACAAAGACATACAATGACATATTTCATGACTGACAATTACTACCGTTTACCTTTATTGTGATAAAATACTTCCTGCAGATACATTTTGACGTGGATGCAAACAGCTGTCCACTGTCATACAGTAGGATCAGTCCTTACCAATAACACCAAAGATGTGATCAGTAACACTAGTAAATGATACAAAATGAAATTTCACTATTGCAGAGTAAATTGTCAAACAGTTTTCCTGCATCTTGTTGCAAATACTTGGCACTGATCAAGGCCAGATTGTTACATGAAACAAAATCTGCAAACAGCATAGAAAATATTTTATAACAAAATCAGATTTCTTCCACACAAAGGAATCCCAATTCATACATTATTTTGTCAGTTCTTTCTGATAGAATATCTGCAAGAATAATTTTTACTTCCCTGAAGTTCACATACAGTGCATGCAAATTAAATGTTAAATGTTCCACACTGAAAAAACTTGTGCATCAACTCAGGGATCTTAACTTTTACATAATCAAGGAGAATAGTGGCAAAGGATTTAAATGCATTGTTTTTAAGGTATATTTCTGGAGCACCACGTTCATCTGGCATCGTAGATGGTTACATAACACATGTTGCTCCATAGTTATTCCTGTGAATGTAAAGTGATAGATTGAGATGAAAGCAAAGACAGTCAGCTCTAGAGAGGTTTGATAATATTCAATAAAAGACAATTAAGTTATTTAACCATTTACAGAAAATCTACATTTTTGATGCGTCGCGTCACACCTTGAGTGAAAAACGCACAGAGCCAAATTATCAAAATATAGGGTCACTGTAATACTTTTTAAACAGTAGTTGACTCTGATAGAGGAGGGGCTTTAACAGTTTCAGGTTAGGAAAGTAAAATTATGAATTACAAAATGAATTGGGGTGGGAAACTCAACAGGGCAGTAGAGGTAGAATGAGAGGTAGAGAGTGAGGTAGAGAGGACAGAGCAGCACTGAGGCTTCTCCACATTAAGGCCAATCTCTCCTCTTCATCATAAAACCCATGATTCAGATAAATGTTCTTGTTCTCGGCACACAGTGACAGGTTGATCATAAAAATGAGCATCACTTAACAAATTACCCTATGAGACCTAATGATGGTTGATTTCCTACTATAGCGGCTTGTTGTGGTCAAATGTTAAAAGCCACTGGCTGGTGGCCATACGTGTGTTTTTCACCCCGATTGCTACGGTTTATTAAAAAAAAAAAAAAAAGTAGATGAGATATAAACTCCACTTAGCACAAGTTTCAGTATATAACCTCCAGCCTCTAATAGCAAAAACACACTCAAAGTAGAAAATGTTATCTCTGGGTTGATACTATATAAGGTTTCAAATGAGCTATTAATCCATGCAGCAACAAATGTTTTCCTGAAGGTCACACTGTCTTCAAATATCCCTCAGAGATGAAAAAAAGCATTGATTTAAATATCGGGCATGTGTGGTGGTTGTGACTTAGAGAGCTTGTAGACAGAGAAAGCAAGATAGCAAATCCAGTAATATGGCATATACATAATGCAAATTACAAAACAGCAAATCAAAGTGCCAAAATTAAATTCCTTCCTCTTCCAGTAAACAAATCACAGATGAGAAGCAGGAATTAATTTAGTTAGGCTTTAGTTTAGGTTTGAAAGATTTGTGGAGAAAAAGTAAAAAAAAAAAAAAAGAATAACAAAGTTATTTTTTTTAAAAAGGCACAAGACTGACGTCAAGTGGATTGTCCTGCAACGTGGCATCTGTGTGTGTCTGCACTGTGGTTTTATAGGTAGTTCTGATTTGTCCATGCACCCATGGGAGCAGGGTGCTATCTGAATACCCCAACGTTGATTGACAGCGCCACCTCTGGTTTCCTGGATTTTGTCGGCCCAGTCTTCTTCTGTGGTCCAACACCATTAGAGCCTGCAACCTGCCCTCTGAAAAGAAACGAGGGTAAAACATTTGATCAATGGATATTTGATAGTGTCTAGGTATTACAGCTACTAATCACTGTAGGTATAAAAATATTTAATTTTTTCCTATTAAAGCATTAACATCTATAAAGCCATGATCACAATTATTACACCAAGTAAAAAGCATTTTTGCTGCAGCTGCTGTGTCAAGTAATAAAGTCCCACCCTTTCCTGCGTTGCTCTGCCTGCTCTCTGAGCCTCTGTTGGCCCAGCTCATCCTCCAGGGTGAGGAACTCCCTGTTGTTGTCAATCAAAAGATTCTGGGAAAAATATCAAGAACAGATTATTCTTCTTGTCATTTCGCAAACAAATCAAACCAATACTGTCTCGTTTTTAAAACAAACAGGGTTTTATCAATACCTTGATGCCGATTGTGTCGCCATCTTTGAGGTGAAACGGTGCTCCCAGTAGTGATTCCGCCTTTTTCTTCTTTTTCTTTTTGGAAACCTGCTGGCTCTGAAGTAAAAAAATAAAATAAAATTTTAAAAAAGCATATGACATATTATTCACAGCCAACATGACAATGAATTAGCAACACATACAGTACAAGATACATACTGAGATTTTGTAAAAATGTATGTGCTTATTAAATATCCCACAAATTCCTGAGAAAATTCTGAACTGAATAATGAGTGTTGACTTTCCTATTGTTAGTCAGTCTTTGCTACATTTCAGGCAATCAACATTTCTTTCCAATGTTCTTCCCAAACTCTCAGTAGAAAAGTTGATTGAAGCTTTACCATTTCATCTGAGGAAGAGTATGCAAGTATACATCCCCCAACACAGGAACAACAACAAATTACTCTTCTAATTTTACCCAGTTAGAGATTTCTTCCCAGGTGTGTTTGTCTGGCTGGTGTTTGGCCAACATCAGAGAGTCAGGGGAGAAGCCGTAATGTGCAGCCAGACAAGCGCGTAAAGAGCGAGGAGAAGAGTCACGAGATGCATCCCAAACCAGCTCCCCTGGAGGGTAGTAACATCTCTCCCCTGGTACTCTCACTTTAACATTCAGCAACACCTCCTTAGGCCTTAGGAACAGAAGAACATAAAGAATTGAAATAAAATAAAGGAAGTGTGTGCACTGGAAAAGAAGGGTCCTTTCTCATACCACTGAGGGATGCTATATAACATCATGTATAAATCAGAAAACTGGTGACATCCCAAACCTTACCCAAGATCTTCCTCTTTCAGTAGCTGTTGCACACAAAGGTCTGTACCACTGGTCAGCTTCAATTTACTGATCAGAAGGAAACCAAACAGAAAATTTGGGTCATGTAAACGAGATGCGACGAAAAACGTTTGCATTTATCAATAACAAATACAATCTGGTGGCCATCAATTACACATGTATAGGAATAAACCCTGAAACAGGAAATTGTTCGTACCCGAGTGTGAGTTGTTGTCCTCTGAGGATACGTGCCAGCCTCCGTCCCTCAAGCTGCCACACACGCATGAACGCAGTGGTTGGCACGCACACATCCTGAAGGGCGGGCAGTGTCAACACCTGTAGACAATAAAGTAGAGCAAGAGGAGCATCATTGGTCGGGGGGGGGGGAAAGAAAGGCATAAACAATTACATACACTTTTGCATGGCCCTAATTTAACTCTTAGAAAAGTTGAGTTGTTGTTGGCCTCCAATAACTAAATAGCAACCCACAGCCAGCTTTTCTTTGATTGCAATACATTCTACAACTGACTGTGAAATTACCCAATATGAGATTCCCATATGCCACATCGATTGTAAATGGATTAGTGTCTCTCAATCTAAGTCTGATAGACACAGAGCCCTGCTGGGTTTGACAGATGTTGAATAAAGAAAACTAACTGGTAAGACTGATAGGAGACAGATCTCTGGGTTTAAAGTAATGAGGACTGAAAACCATGAATGACTATCAACTCCTGCTTTCCAGGAACCTTCATACACTACCTGAGTCTTCAAGTCCTCCAGGGTGGCCTCGTCTGATATCTCCACCTGTCCTACACTTCTCATCTCTGCCATGTTGCCGGCACACACAGAAGGTGAGTGACTGTGCATTTCACCTGCAGTCTCAACCCCCAGCATTTGCTCCTCAGTGAGGCCGTTGTCAGTGTGATTAAAATCAGTTTCAATGGGAACTGAGGAGTCGTTTCTGGGATCCAGATACAGCCACACAGATAGCTTGATAAAACCCTGACAGAAAAACAGACAACAGAGGCTAAAGAGAGAGGTAAAGTTATAGCACATGAACCTCCAGCCTAAAATGAAAGCATGCAAGTACCTTCGGAGGAAGTTGTCCTTGTGTGACGACTAGTGTGTCTCCATTGCTTATCTGCAGATCTGACAGAGAAGCATCCTGAGAATAAAAGAATGTCATTAACATGTTTACCCAAATTAATAAACATCAACAAAAATATTTTTTAAAAGAGTGAAAAAGCATACCCAATAAGCAGGAACAAAAAAAAAAAAAAAAAAAAACACTGCTTGATTTAGGTACGGCATATTGTTCACACTACAGTCAGCCACTCACCTCATCCATAAGTGGCTCTCCAACCTCTTCACACCAATCAAGCCTCCTCAAGTGCCAGCAGGTGCCTGCCAACACACATTTAAATGACATTAACAACCAGCCTTTGCACCAAGTACACCAGTAAAATATATCTATTTGATTACATTGCGACAAAAGCAGAGATAATCTTGGTGAACAGCAACAAACAATGGACAAAAGTTGAGTCTGCAGTATATGCAACATACATACAGTCCAATCGGGGAAAAAACTGTAGTTTTACCATCAAGCCCAACAGCATCCAGCATTGCCTTTAGACACTACAAATAACACATCAGAAAATAATAATTTTAAAAAAGTGTTCAAATGTTTCACAAAAGAGTAGACAAACAGTTTTTTTTACCTCACCTCTTTCACAGAACAAGTGTTCTCCACAATTATGTCCATCTCCAAGCCAGAAGAGGGTGCTGTACCCAAAGAGAAGTGCAAGAAAATCTGCAATGCAAAGCGAAAATCATCCATCCATCCACCTTTAAGTGCCAGAAAACCTTTTCTGGCACTTAAAGGTTCTGTAACATCCACCTGTGCAGCTGCAAGTACAAAGAATTTATTGAAGATTTCAAATAAAAGACACACCTGTGATGCCTTGGGGGCATTTCCCGGACAGAGAGTCAGTGTGGTCATGAGTCGCACCCCTGCATCGCGAACACTCAACTCCTCGCACACTGTTGGGTAAACCAGGGTAAGATAACACGAGTGCACTTAGTAAATAAATGTGCTCTGAATCTTCAAAAGACAGATGATGAGAAGAAAAATTATAAGCAGGGGGGAGTACCTTTTAAAAACTTTATGAGGGGGCAGTGTAAAGGAATGCATATCTTAATATCTTGTTTAAATGAGGGGGTTTTCCAGCTCTAAGTTATCTGCACCATTAAAAATCAGCCCCAGGTAACAAATGACAACAGTACCTGGAGGAAGGAGTTTCCCTGTGCAGTCCACCTGTCTCAGACAGTACTGTGCACCTGGTCAGCAAAAATAACAGCAGCCGATTTAAGAACATATACTTTTATAAAATATAAGAATCCAAACACAAATACACATTTTGTGATTGCCTGAACAGTAGCCAAGATAAAAATATTATTTGAGGAAACATGGAGGGTCCAGAGTCAATTTACATGGTCAGTAAGGAGTAAGGATATTAAAATGTATCACGATCTTCTATATTAACCCTGGTAATGTAATGTTGTGTGTCCTAGCTTAATGGCCTTAAGATTTTACAGTTTATAAGAGACATTTGTGATATTTTTTATGTATGTTTACATAATGAAAAATACTATTCATAATTTTTTTATTAATTCAATGATATTCACTTGAATTGTCAAGCCTATTTTATGCACTTTATGTATGCATTGTGGTCCTATGTTATTGAAACAAATATCAACTTGCACTCAGCATCTTCATATACTCTAACAGTTGTTTAACACTGAGAGGCTTGCCTGAGAGTTGCTCCTGTAGCTGCAGCTCCTCTATGGCCCTCTGTTTCACCTCACACAGCAGCTGTAAGAGATACACAGTACACAGAACTCAATATTATTTTTGAATGGAGAGACAAAGAGGAAGAAGAGACAACCAGACAGAGCAAACACAGCAGCACAAAAATTACCGACCATATTTCCTGTAGCTGGAACCTTGATCTTCCTCCTCTCATCTTCTTTCTCCCCTTCTCCAACTGCATGTGGTCGAAACTCCACCTGGAGCCAGCGGCAGTCAGAAGGTGTAGTCACAGTGACGGCGTCTCCATTTAGAGTGAACACGCTGGACAAAGTTAAGAAGACAGTGGTAAAACACCTAACATCTAAAGAAAACAACATGTACACACATTGCAGGGGATTTTACCTGCTGTCGAAAGACAGCACCAGCAGCTCGTCTCCATCTTTCAGCGCCAGCTCCTTTAGCGTCCGCTGCATGTCATCGGGCGGGAACAACCTCCATCCACTTGCCCCTCCTCCCTCTCCTGCCCCTTGCTCTCCTCTTTTTCCTCCCTTATGCTCCTGGCAGAGCAGACTCTCCTTAGGCTCCCCCAGTGCCTCCCTCACCTCCCCAAGAGTCGAACCACCTGCAAACCCTCTTGCCTCCCTTTTAAGCCCAGGCCCCCTGTTTTCAAAACCTCCTCTTCCCTCCTCGCACTCTACCCCATCCTCCACCTCCTGATCCCCATCTTCCCCCAAAAAGGGACGGACTACAGTGAGCAGCACTGGCTCCCACTCAGCTCCAGTTAGGACTGTCGCACCGCACACCTGAAGAGATAAAAACCAGTAAACGAGTCGGCCATTTAGGATCTTGTCAACTGAGCAAGTTTGGCTACACTTTGCTAAAAACATACTGTGATTAACGAGAATGACAGACATTGGACCTCATGCAACAACCACTGTTATGAAGAGATTAGTTCTTAGGTGGCACGTATGAGTGATTTAATAGAAATAGCATCCACCCATTTTCTTGCACTTAGAATATTCGTAGGTACGAATACAATTTTCAAGTGGTTCAGACCTGTCGTACGAGTCAAGTGCAGGTAGTTCGCCTCTCTCCAGTGGAAAATAAACAACTGACTTAACACAATGCCTTAATCTGAATACATTTGGAGTTTAATATGATGCTAAAATAAACTTAATGCTAAATGAATATTCATCATCATCATTATGCATTCTTGCAAGCCTACAGACAGGTTTGACAATTTGTTTTTCTTTATTATTTATTTATTGGGATACAGTGGCATAGCAACTTGAACAGTACAATAGTTATAAAACTTCTCCCACTGCTATGTTTGGGTCTTCGTGCCATTTAGGGGAACATCCTCCATTATAATGTCATCAACAGTATAATATTCCCTCATCCATCAACTTGACCGCCTCCCATCCAAGTCTGGGTGTTTTAGGACATCGAAAAATGTCAACTAATTCATTCTTTATTTCTGTCACAGTACGGCACTGCTCTGATGACATGTCGTCAGTTGTATGAATTTTTTCTAATTGTTCCCTGACACAGTAAAATTATTTTATGATTTCTGACAGCGGGACTTCAGACTGTGATGTTCATCTTTTTACTCTTGGGTATAATTTTTTGTGCATCAAACTTGCTCCACAAAAGCTTTTTACGACAGGTTTGTGGAGAGTTTGGAGAATACGATGTTGAACACTCATACGAGGAAGCCTCACGGAAAAAAGTAATACAGATTTAGGTTAAGAAATTGTTTCTCGCATGAGGCCCAATGTGTTACTATGCCTTTCTCACCTCTCTGCCATTCCACACAAACAGGTCAGAGTTTGTATGAATGCCTGCACTGAACAGGGAGACACTGTCATCTGCAAAGAGTACCACAACCAGAATGTAATTACAACATTTGTAAAACGTCTTCTATCCTCTTGAGGTATATTGATTTAAGTGTCTTACCTGTAACAGTATTGTAGAGGTGTAGGCCTGCAGGAAGACTCTTGGCCATGGTCAGAGCCATATCCCCTTCCCAGAGTTCCTGCATCTTTATAAATAAATGCACATATGCATAAAAACCCGAGCTTATTTCTACCATTTGTTTCAGCATTTTAAAACAGCTAGTCATTTTGGGCATGTAGTTACCTGATAAATCGCTAATCGAAGATCTCCCACAGTCTTTCTACAGTCGAAACTCAGAGTGGTGCTTCCGTTGTGCTCTTTGCTGATTGGTTGCAGGGCTCCATTATCTAGCCTGTAACTGGGTGCCAGGTGGAGACGCAGCTGAACAGTGTTATTAGTGGCTTCAACCTTCTCACTGTAACACAAACAATGTTAACTGAGATTAATCATTTATGTAACAAACCAATTTTCATATAACTTTCTTCTTTTTTCTGGGTTCTGATGCGTTATTCCGCACCGACTGAAGGATTTTAGGTACAACTGAAATGTTACACTCCTAAGTCAGAATCTACTAAACAGGTAAAATGACAGCGTAAGACGCAAATGTGTTTGTTTCTGTACCGCATTTGCTGTAGTTTGACGTTCTCCTCCTGAGCCATCTGGATGAGGTGAAGAGGAACTTTATATTCAGGATTGTTCAGAGCTGCAAGTGCAGAAACACAAAACACATTTTAACAGATACATATTAGTCATCTAATTACTTCTGTGTACTTGATGATGAATAAAAATCATCAGATTTAAACAAGTGATTATTTGATTAATTGTTTCAGTCATTCAATTTCAGATTGTCCAACTTTTTTTTCTTCTGTTATTTACTTTTTCTCCATTTCTTTCTCTAATCCAACACATTTTTTCAAATACAAATACAAAACATGGTGTCCGCTACCTTCACTGGGCCTGTGCAGCTGTGTTTTTCTGTAGAACAGCATGTATGCGCTCTCTTTGCCCTGAAACTGCTTCTCTATGTCAGACTCCCTGATGGAGGTCACCGTAGAGTCGTTAAGGTCAAACCAGTGGCTACCCTGCTGACAGACAGGAAGAAACACCGTGAGAAACAGGGATCACAGTAATCACAAGATGTCCACCAGGAAGAGAGATGAAAAACAGAATTACGTAGGTGTATTTTACCCTTCAAAAGTCTTCACAAATACTATTTTTAGACCTTGAATTCTTGCTAAAATGCAACTGCTGCTCCGATACCTCTTGGTCAGGCTCTTGCTGTTGTTCAGCAGCTTCGGGGTCTGATGGTGTTGAAGGATCAGCGCTAGTGGTCTGCTCTGCTGGGCTTGGCGGCTCAGTCACAGGGCTTGGCGGGTTCACCTTCAGTGCCACTCGAGTACCATTGGACACCAACATGAAAACATCATTGTGTGACTGCAGAAACTACACCAGAAGATAAAAAGTAAAAGACACAACAATTATTGGTATAAGAAATAAAGTTCAAAAGGACACCAGATTTAAAAAAAACATAACATGAAAAAAAACTAAACTAAAAATACCTTTCCTATGGGACCACATTGTTTTCTGAACGTTTTGCCCCAGGATGAACCGATCTTATCCATGAGTTTCTGTCCCAGCTGGTCCAACAGGACACCCTTTGATGGCTCCTAGTGGACAGGAAATGAACAGCACCTAATTATTTAACTGACGGGCCCACTGACTGACTCAACAATTAAAAAAAACATTTTTTAATAAGTGAACTGGACCAAACTCAAACAAAGGAATCTCGTAGGCTTGCTGTTGCTATACCTGGGCAATAATAGCAGTGAGGACAGACAAAGGGTCATCTTCTTTTAGTTTTGGCTCACACACGCCCTTGACCTCCTCCTTGACTTTCTTCTGAGTCTTGGCTTTGCATTCCTCCTCCTGACATTGAAACACAGGGGTGATGACTTTCCTAATGCACACCAATTTTTATCAACTTTTTTTTTAAAATTGCTGGTAGTAATGCACATCAGTAAAATCTATCAAACTGATTATTAGTAATTAGCTGTAATAGTAATTACTACTGGACTAATGACTGCTTATTTCGAATAAAATATGCCTTTTTTGTTCTTATCTTCTATTTGTTCTTTTTCTCACCGGTGGCTCCCATTGGCCGAGCTGGTCAATGTCCCTGATATAAACGTGGTAATGGCCACCATAACAGCCGCCCTTGTGGATAATCACAGAGAACAGCTCGTAGGAGTAATCTGAGTCCTCTGTGTCAGTCTGTAAGGGAGGAAAACAATTTAGTTCACTTATCAAGACATCTTGGTGTAACAAAGCCTTCTTGAATGAAGTTAAGCGTAAGCATGGAAACCAAGAAAATGGAACAAAAATAACAATTCAGAAGAAATCATGCTGAATGTGCCTAAGCGAGGTCAGGTACCTGTTCACAAAATGGCCGTAGATTGATGGCGATTGGGAAACTGTTGCGCCCCGTCTCCTTGTATCGCTCACATTTGGCAAAGTCAAAGCTGAATCTTAGCAGCGACATGGTCATGAACGGAGGGAGCTTGCTCAGTTTCGCAGACTAAATAACAGCAAAATAGGTCAAGGAAAGGAAGGTGAGAAACTGTTTAATTTCACTGTATTATAACCTTTGTTATTGTGCTGACACAGTGTGAAAACTGGCACTGACCTTTGCAGCAGTGACAAGCCTGTCACACTGTGCACAGCGGTACAGGTTATTGCCCTCAAACAACTCCTCCTCTACAAACATGTTCCACAAAGCCTCCTCCAGGCTAGATACGCCACAAACACACATGGTCAGGTCCAGGAAGTCCTCCTAAAGGCAGTACAAAAAACACATCTGGGTTAATTAGTCATCTTTGGACAACGTCTTTAGTGTCAGTCATACTAAATTATTCAGTGACTGTATTAAGTGGCCACAATACAACTTCCTAAAGGAGCCATGTCAGAGAGGCAGAGAAACCCTGCACACATGGACACACCTGTCTCTGGCTGACGTTACCACATTCCTTGCAGACAATGCTGTTGACAATGGTCCCATGGTACAGGCGGTGGATAAATGTACTACCAGTGGTGCCCACAAGAGAGTGCTCCAACGCACTGAACAGAATCCTGTTCAGCTCCTGTACATCCTGCTGATTTGTTCCCTGAGAGAGGATGACAGAGAAAGGATCATATTAGGGACATTCGCCGTGTCCCAGTTTCATATTATGTACCAGTAGTATACAGTATACACTATAGTGCACTTTTAATAGTGTGTTGTTTTGTAGTTACTATAAAAGAAAAATCAAGTACAAGACTTGCACTGATGAACGTCAAACAAACTTCACTGAAAATAGCCAAATGGTTCTCTGCAGGTGGAATTCTTTTGAGCAATGCATTGTGGGACAATAGTGTCCAACACTTTTTAAAACCTCTGTTAAATTGGTGTGTAGTAAGAGATTGGGACACAGCATGTCACTTCAAACTCATAATTTACACACAGTACCTTTATCATTTTGATCCATTTTGTGCATAGCAGCAGCACTCTTGCCTCCCCCAGCTAGGGCTTAAGTTACGCTTTTCCTGTTGATGGCTTTACAGCTCTGGTTCAAGTTTTATCACATTGCTTTACGTACAGTCTTGGCCTGAAGAAGGTGGGCATGTATGTCCTGAGGTCTGTTCTCCCTCTTCATGTATTTATTTTGCACGACTGCAGCTGGGATGCCTCCAGACAAAATTCTGATCGGATTGCCACTATTTTGTACATTTGAAACCCCACTTTGCGATTTTCGGCAAGCATTTCCTGATGTGACTGGAAGGTAAAGTAATCACTGAAATGAGAAGTGTAACCCGAGCCTCTCATTCTCCTTCTCACTGACAAAGATAATGGACACAGACCTCGCTGCTGTTCCAGCCAAAACTGTCAGTGAGGTCGGCGGTGGAGGCGCTCTGCTGGTCCACCAGCAGCAGACTGGCAAACAGTCTCTGCAGCTCCAGTGGGATCACTCTGACCTAAGGAGAAGAAGGAAACACCTCATCACAGGTCACCAACACATTGCATTTATGGTCACACCTACAGGAACTTTGCCTCTCTTACTTTGGCCCCTGGTTTCTCTTTGTCCTGCAGGCATCCTAATTGATCGGGCCCCAGACTGAACAGCTCTTCTGCAAAGACACACACACACACACCAAACAATGAAGGAGAACACAGTATACATAGACAGCAGCCCTCTTACTATCTACTGGACAGGTGGACCTTAATATCACCCCACGACAAGGAAATGTGACCTGGCCCTTACCTCTGAACTCTGGGGTGAACAGCAGGGTCTGGAGCAGAGAGTTGAGATAGCAGGTCCCTCCCTGGTTCTTGATGCCGCACAGATTGCTTCTTCCTCGGGGCGGAGGTGGCTCGTCTCGCCCCTTTGCGACTCTCCCCTTGGAGGGAGTCAAAGCGAAACCTTCCTCCTCCTCCTCTTCCTCGAAAAGATTCCCAAACATGCTGTGCGAGTTATTTACTCAGTGTTCTCTCGGTTATGCTGGAACTGTACCTCGCACTATGCTGTGTATTAGCACTCCGATGTGCCCTCTTTGCTATCTCATCTTGGTCTTGCCGAGTTCTCTGTTGACAATGGCCGGGCTGACTCTGAAATAAGAAGACTTCACGGGGCTAAACATAGCGACTATTAACGGATGTATGGGCGTTGGACTGGCAGTTGCGTTGTTTGGCTAGCTTAGCACGCTGACAAAGACAAATCAGTCGCAGTCCGACACAGCAGGCGTGACAGCTCAGCGAAAATGGAAGAAAATCAGGCTCTCTGTACCGTAAACTGTTAGTGTCGCCACGAGTGGAAAATGGCGTCTTCTTACCGAAACTCGTAACGACGGATTGAACGGAACTGTTACACAATGTAGCTTCTGCCGCGGACCCTTTCCTCTTCTGTCTGCCTTAAAACAGATAACAGACGAAACGTAAATAAAAATACCGTCGGTGAACAGTAGGCAGCCATGTTTTTTCCTGGCTGAGAATTGAATGGTGCATTGTGGTACTTGTAGTATCACACCTGGTTAACGTACACACTCAAAATGAATGTAACCGAAGATATTGCCATTATATGCCAATGCATGTAAACATCTTTTGTCTGGTTTACTGCAATCTCACTAATTTACTGTCACTTTATGATACTGCCATAAACATGTTTTATAGTGACATCTATTTTTACGGCGACAAGAATGTTGGCTATAAAAACTACATTTCCGACAAGTCTAGTCTTGAAGTCATGGGTCTTGTAGTCTTTTAGCGCAAACACGTTTCAGGGTTGTTAAGCGTTTTTAGAGGTTGGCAGTTATGTTATGTGCCCAGGGCGATGTGTGCAGATCTGCATACCAATCAAAGATCTCAGCAGGTATTTGATCACCCACGAAATGACTTGGGAAGAAAAAAACTTGTGTATGCTACGTTTGGTCCTGCAGGGTATCTTGCCACCCTTGTTGCCACCTTACAAGCTCTAAATGAATAGCTGGAGGTTAGCCAACGCACAACAACTCTTGGCTTGCATATAGACAAAATGAGTCTGGTTTATTGCGATCTCAATAATTTACTGTCACTTTTGATACATAATTCATGCACTCTGAGGCAAAAAGTAATGACCAGTATATGAGAGAACACACATTTCAGAGAATACTAAAGATATTTACTTTAGGAAAGTCATTCTTCAAATCTCACCATGTGCAATTCTTTTGTCATTGCAGAATGTAACTTGCTCCTCTGGTTGTTACCAATTCCCAGAAACATGCTAAGGACATGACGTTAATGGTTGCTATGGCCCTGACTGTATGCAAATTGCAAACAGGCATTATAAAATAACATTTACTTAAACACACTCACACATTTCAAACATTATCGCAAACCTTTTCTGACACAGACTTACTAAGAAGCACAACATGTACACACACATAAATACAGTACACAAAGCCACATGCGCACTCTCTTTTTATTCCTAGTAGGTTTTCAGCTTGAACACTTTGGAGAGAGGCACTTTGGCACTAGAGTAGATCAGATATGATTCTCCCTTAGAGCTGAAAAACTCCCAGTCACTGCACCCAATCGTTGGGAGCCAATGAACAGGAACAAAGCCTTCATATCCCTGCCACCTAAAGACAAATAAAGAAGATGAATCAAATCAAATGTGTATTTGCATCTGCTTAAGGCTCTAGACTTAAAATTAGCTGTCAGCCAATGAATCCTCACATGTCAAAGTGCTGGTATGCTTTCACTAGTCTGGCTCACAGGAGGAAAATAAATCTACATTACAACAGTGTACGTGTATGTCTCAGCACTAAGTTAGAGGGCCATCAGAATGGATGAAATATTTCACACTTGGGGGGGGTGTTGTTGACAAGTTGAGTACCTGTAGAGAACGCTGTTGAGAGAGTAGGACTCTCCGTTAAAGGAGTTAGCGACAACCAGAAAATATTCCTCCCCGAGGCTGAAGAACTCCCAGTCCACCGCACTGGAGAGACAGAAAAGGTATGTGGTGATGACGAGAGGTTGAAATGGCAGCAAGCAGGTTATTACGCAGGAAGTGTTCTCATAATCTGTGCGTACATGCACCTGGCATACTATAGTGTTTGCACATCTGTACCTATAGGTGACAATATCCTGGAAGCGGACAAATATCTGTCCATTCATGTCCAGTTCATAGATAGTGGAGTTGATGGCATATCGACTTGGTCCGTTACCATGGAGTCTGTGTCCATTGGCAACAACTAAGAAGACTCTACCGCGAATCTGAAACATTTCCCAGTCTGTGGCGCAGAACGTCTGGATTGACAGAGAGAAAAAACATATTTTAGGTGTGGTAGTGTAAATTGTATTTAAATTGCTTACAGTGGTGGAAAGTGACAAAGTACATTTACTCAAATACTGTACTTAATTAGGTTACTTAATTTACTTTACTTGCATATATTCAAGGAAATATTGTACTTTTCTACACCCCTACATTCATTTGATGGTTGAGGTTTCTAGTTACTTTTTAGATTAAAATGTATTTAAAAAAACACAAATAAACTCATACAATTCAGCGCATTGTTTCAACATGTTTGGCTTGGGATCCCTTACAAAACAAACAGTGTCTGGCTAGGGCCCCTTCAGAGTTGTTAGCAGTTCCACTAAAGAGATATTTACCCTCTAAACCTCTTAGATGGTTTCATTTAAATAACTGTTTGAGGCACAAAGAGGTACAATTATCCAATATTTCATAAAATAGTAAAGATTAACTTTTGACCAAGGAGTTAATGCGGCAACATGAACCTCAAGTCCGACGGTTCGTATCCAAAGATTAGAGAAAAGTCAAAAAAAGGAAGACATATTTGTGTAGTGGGACTCATTAATCCTCTCATGACCTTAATAGTTTATCAGTCAAAGAGGCAATCTGTCTGTGGAATGAGTACTTTTACTTTTGATACTTATTGTATATAAGTATCAAATAGTATATATATATATACGTATATTTAGCTGATATTACTTCTGCATTTTTACTTCAGTAGGATTTTGAATGTTGGACTTTCACTTATAATCATTTTAAACACAGAGATGGGAAAGCTGAAAGAGACACAGATAAACACACAAAAAGGTCAAAGTTATGTACTTTTGTACTCATTTCTGGATGATTTTACATTATTAATTTCCACCTGCCCCAAGGTGTTCCTCACATCCAGCTGTGGAGTTCCCCTAAATCATCTCCTTATGCTTTCTCATGTGACTATCAACGTGTCAACACTCCTCAAATGTGGCTAGATTCAAAAATATGATTC
Organism: Gadopsis marmoratus; assembly: GCA_036023855.1. Classification (NCBI taxonomy): domain Eukaryota; kingdom Metazoa; phylum Chordata; class Actinopteri; order Centrarchiformes; family Percichthyidae; genus Gadopsis; species Gadopsis marmoratus. The sequence continues at coordinate 30,935 of JAVQJF010129219.1, forward strand.
ACTATCAGTTACATGTCAAAGCGCCGCTATCGCTCAAGCAAATCATGGCAAAACACACACTCTCTTTTTGACCCTGTCTTAAATGTTCCTTGCTCCTGAAATCTTTTTCATTACTCTTTTATCTCTCCCCATTTGTTTTCTATTCCTACTGTGTGTACAGACAAGAAGGTTTTTTATACTCATCTCAAAGATACAGATCTCAGAGGAAAACAAAGCCCATCTGCAGAGAAGATGAATGGTGTGGAAATCATGCAGCAAAATGCTACATTAAAGTACCATTAAGCCTAATTTCCACCAACGCTCAAGCAATCTCCATATTTTCCCTGTATTGTGGCGGCTAACAAACTGATTTGGGGTTTTTTTAATGGTTTTTTAAATCAACAAAGTGCATGATATGAAATCCTTTTTTGTCTTTTCAGGCATTTTTTCAAGTTCAGTTACGCATTCCTTTCGCCGTTTTATGTTCACCACATACCTTAATTGTCTGGAACACCTGGAAGCTGCCATTGACCCAAACATAGATGACTGAGTCTACAGAAGTGGTGATTCCATCAAAGGCATTTGCGACCACCAGGAAATGGTACGGTCCAACTGTGAAGAACTCCCAGTCGTAGGCCCCTGAGGTCAGCAGCATCTGGTGAACCTCAAAAGACTTTGTTAACCTGTTCCATTTGTATATCACACTGTTTATAGTGTGATTATTATTACCTGGAAGCCAAAAAGAGAGGATGCAACATATTTTAATATTTTGTGGGTGTCATGCCAGGAATTCTGGAAGTTAACAGGTAGTCATTTGATGCATATATATTCTTTACCTTGTCTATGATTTGCCACAGCCAGATAGGTTTGTCGATTGATGTTAAAGGCCTCCCAGTCCCGTGCACAGTAGGTCTGCAGAGTCTGGAACCGCACAAACCGCTTTCTTTTTTTGCTCCACTTGTAAATCACAGAGAAGTCCATCTGTGATTCCTTGTTAAAACGCTTGTCTGGCCCTCCGCCAGAGTTAGACACCACCAGGTATAACTACAGCGAAAGTATCAAAGCATAGGAAATATAAGCGTTACAAACTATTTTTGTCCAGGTGGATATACTATGCATGTGCTCAATTCACATTCCATAATCCAGCTCTTCCTTTTTTTTTCATACCTTCTTGCCCATGCTGAAGTGTCTCCAAGCCAGAGCTTCGTATGTGCTGATATTCTGGTAGACCTGGAATCCTGAGTGGCTCCACAGATACACAGCAGAGCCAGAGGCTGTTGACCGATGAGCCATAGCAGCCATCAGACCCAGGCCAGGTATCTGGAACACCTGACGATTGGATGAATAAAACAAAAACCACAAATAAAGTACTTTTTGGATAGCCATATTTTCAAGATGAATCACAGGATGCTGAAAATGAAGGCTGCACAAGATTTTATGCAGAAATGTAATCAGTCAAAGGTGGAACTGCAACACAGAAAAGCATCAGCCACAAACAACTAAGAATCACCTGTTTAAATTTCAACAAAGGACACCTTTCTACCTACACAAGGCTTGAAATTGAAACAGATGAACAAAATACACGGTTCCCAACCTTTAATACAAAGCAATTTCTACTCATGACCCCTTGGCCTCCCTTGACTTTTGAGCAGTTCAAGTGAAGAGTGATTTTCCCCTCACAGTCTCCGCTTGCAGCTATATATAATTTTGTATAGCTGAATTTTGTTTTTTTATTTTGTATTGTTGCAAATATCTTGTGATCCCACAGATCTATCTCGTGACCCCTTTTGGGCATCCCTGACACCCCTGTTGGGAACCCCTGGTCTTGGAAAAATATTTTTCTCTTCTGCCTTTGGTTTCCAAGTACAGTCAGGATCCTAGCAACAATACAGACACCACAAACATATGTAAACATTATGCATGATATGAAGTATACCTCTACATCATGTGTCTCTGAGCTGGTGGTGAGGACCTGGTGTTCCAACACATAGTCCAGTCGTTTATGATCTGAGTTGGTGGAGAGGTGAGAATTTTGTAGAATGGTCAATCTAAACTGAGTAAAACCTGCTCATTAGTGGATGGTTGGTGCTGGATTCTCACCCTCAAGCACAGTGATCCACACTGTACCATCGCAGAGGTACAGGCCTTTCCTAAGGGGATTGAACCACAGCTGGCCTTGTAGCAGCTCTGAGCACGATCGCTCCAACCCCACTGACACTCGCGCCCCTGTGTCTGACAGTTCGTGATCAAAGCACAAAGACAATCAGACAATCAAAGAGGCAAGAAAGCGGAGAAACATACATAGGGAAGCATACAGTATATCTCATGTCTTGCATCATACTGTATCAAATGTCTTGTCAAATGTTACCATAGGAAGACAGGTGGCCGTCACCATCCCCCCCCATGACATGCAGGTCTGAGAGAAGCGGTGGTACTGACAGGGCTGCTAGTTGGGGGTCGGAAGAGGGGCAGATGTGATGGGTGGCATCCGAACCTGGCACCAAAACCAGCTGTCGCAACAGACCCTGTACACGGGGCAGCAGGTAAGAAGGAGAAGACTTCACTGTTTTGGAGAAAACTGTGGTTAGCAGCTTATTTCTTCTTAAAGTTAGTGATGTGAATATATATAAGTCTTACTGAATACAAGCCTTTCCATCTCCCCCGACTGCCGATGTGGAATCTCGATCCCTGAATGTTGAGGTCTGAGGGGAAAGGCCTAGAGGGAACACTGTTTGCCATAAAAAGACATAATTATTTCTAATAGCTGAGGTAAGTTGTTTTGCGTCTGTAAATGAACAAAATGTCTGTAATTAAAGTAGTCTCCTCCATTCTCCTGTTTTTAGGACTGAGACAGGAATTGAATAGGCAGTGTACGGAGGCTGATTTTCCGCCCTTCTGTGTTCCAGAGGGAGTTTCCACTAAAAACCATCTATCACATACTGTCAGGTCACTAAGATAACGCTGCAGGGTGTGAGACGATTTCAAGCAGTGCCATTGTATTGTGATGAAGGATCTACTATCCCTCAAAAGAAGTCAGAGGAAGAGAGGGTAGCGGGAGACAGACAGTGTACCCCACCCAGTTAACATAGGTACTCAAGAGGAACAAAAAAACAAAGATGAACTTACATTTCTAGTGGTGGCCTGCAGTCCACTGTGAGCCTGACATGATCACTACCAATGGCTAAAACCAGAGTGTGCCACTGGTTATCAGCCCATCGGCTGCCTGGAAGCCTCCAGTGCTCTACGACCCCTTCGTGACCTCTAAAAAGGAAGTACAGACGTTTTTTCGAGAACCTCAGTCCCAGGATGATCCGCCCACGTTCCTCATGACTCTTGACTCGCCTCTCCTTCTCCCTCTCTCCATATTGCTCCTCTCCACTGATCCCCCTCTCGTTATTCCCTTTCAAAATTTTCCCTTTATTTTTCTGCTTTGGCTCCATCACGGAAAATATGTATTCATTTCTCTGGAAGGCAAACAGGAAAAACACTCAGACAAGAGTGGAAAGTAACAAAGTACATTTACTAAAGTACTGTACTTAGAGTGGCAACGAATTGTCAGAAATAATCTGCAGATTAATCAATAATAAAAATAATTGTTGCAATAATTGCAACCTGCTTGTACTTTACATCGTATTTCAATTTTACTTCAATGTTACTTTTTGCATATTTAAGAGTTAAATATAGTACTTTTTTAAAGTTATAGTTAGTTGTTACTTTACAGATTAAGAATTTAGAAACCTGAGATTATAAACTACAGTGCATTGTTATACAGTGTATGGAACCACCACAACATATATAACATTGTTTAAATTACCTCCACCGCCATTCTGCTGCATAATGAGCACTTTTACTTTAGATACTTAGTTGATATTATTTCTGCACTTTTACTTTAAGTAACATTTTGAATGCAGCACTTTTACTTGTAACGGAGTATGTTCTCACTGTGGTATTAGTACTTTCATTTATGTGAAGAGTCTGACTATTTCCTCCACCACTGGCGTTCAGATTTGGCTGTTTCTGATAAATCTAGATGCTCACCTTCGGTGCCAAGGGAGTGACTTTTAGTGTCAAGACAATGGAGAATTGTTTGGGGAAGAGGTCACAGTTCACCAGCAGCTGGGAGGAGGGAAAGCTCATGTAGGTATGAGGGCTGGAGAAATGAACTCCCCTCACCCCTCCAGCCTGCTTCATGTGCACCCCTGGTACAAGTCTGGAGGGGTCCCTCTCGAGGACAAAAGACAGAAGATCCAGAGGGAGTAAATCTGTAAACAATAAGCAAATAAAGAGGTCAGGAGGATTGTTTTACTGCTGAAGCCTTTTTGTGCGGAAATTGCTATACTATAAACTAGTTGGGTTGGAGTCGGGACCCCCCTAAAGAGGTCGCAAGAATAACATGAGGGGCCTTAACACAAATAATGAAATGGCAATGAATCAAAAAAATAATCTGCTACCAAAATTCTGTGTATTTTTCACAGTTTTATACAAGTTTCTAAAAGTTATTCAGACTAAACAACTGGAAAAGGGAAAATCACTCACAGGCAGTGGTGGAATGTAATCAAGTTAATTTACTCAAATATTGTACTTTTATTTGAGTATTTCCTTTTCATGTTACTTTATACTTTACCTCCACTACTGGTATTTGATAGCTTTAGTCGCTATTTACTTAACAAATTCAGATTTTTTTCATGATGCTTTGTTATAAATCACAGCAAGCAGAGCCGAAACAATTACTCCATTTACTTTTTCTTCAACATATTTCATGGTTCCAGCACTTCAAATGTGACACTTTGCTGCTTTTCCTTGTAATTTTTGTAATAATTTATAATAATTTAGACGTTTGGACTGTTGGTTGGACAAAACAAGCATTTTGAAGGTGTCCCTTCATCAGGATATCTGAACACCACTGCTCGTAGGTTCATAAGTAGTAAACAAGTAGACACAGCTTTGTTATAAGGTGACAGACATTAAAAAGGTTGGGAACAACTGCTATAAACTAATAAATAAATGAATGTCATAGCATGGTTGAGTCCCTGACCCCCCCGGTGTGTGAGAAATAGCCCTGGGTGGCATTGGAGCTATAGGAGGTTTTAAGAGGGGTTGTTATTAAGAAAGACGCTCTAAACATGCACCCTGTTCGTCCTGATATTCTGATGTGTATCAGATTGTTGTGGAATCCTAACCACATCCAATGTCTGTACTTGTCTGTGGATGTTAATTTAAGTTAATATTGCACGCAATACTGCACACACAAACACTCCCACTGCACTGTAAGCAGACAGTTGGAATTATCCAAAAGAATTTTAGCTGGAGGGGTTTCCCAGGTTTTCAGATGAAACCGTAAACCATGCACTGAATAATCATTAACTGAATGTCAGATGCGTTGATATGAGCTGGGGTAACAGACAGTAACGCTGAGGTTGGGAGAGGTACTATTGAATAAAATGGTACTATACCTGTACAGCGTCTCCATGTGTCTGTGGTGGTGTCAATGACCCTTAACCCCAAGAGAAGGAACTGCACAAATATTAGCGATGTCATCACAAAAAGCCTGTTTGGTTCAGTTGCCAGCTTGTACGAATGTCTCCATATTGCAGGTGTTCCTCTACGTATTGCTCCCTTTGTCTCTATCTCAAGTGACAATACACACCAGACGACAGTGCATTCTTCTTATTGACGCAAATGAGCATTTTCAGCTCTTCCAACTCGGAAGAAAAATGTCTTGTCGACAAACTGTTGAAAGTCATTAAAGCTATACAGGCTATCTAAGATTCACGTGTAGTAGACAGTCCCAGAGCATCTGTGCTTAGAGAGAAATCCATTCATCTGTGTGGAGAATCCTGCACCTGCAGCTCCTTTTAAACACCAGAGTCATGCAAATCACTAACCAGCCTGTCATTCATCCTCCCTCAACCACCTCAGATGACACAGACCTGCCAGAGGGGTGAGCTGCTCCACTGTGTGTGTGTGTGTGTGTGTGTGTGTGTGTGTGTGTGTGTGTGTGTGTGTGTGTGTGTGTGCATGTATGACACACACAATCACTGATAGACAAGTAGACAGATTGAACATTTGAATGTAATGGTATAGAAAATTCCTCCAGACATTCACTCCATGAATGGGCCATGTCTCTTTTTTAATAAAAAAGGCTTCTTAAAAACAATAACAGAAATATATGTGACCTTTGGTCCACTAATGGATAGTGGACAGCTGGATATGAGCTGAGCTATTATCATATTAGCTGTTATCCCATAGTTTATCTGAGAAACTGAGGTATGCGCACAAACTCAGATGTGATATTAAAGTCTCAAACCGGGATGTTGTTGTAAATTATCTGCAAATATTACTTGCTGAATATGCGATGAAGTCTCAGGACAGTGAAATTAGTCCAACACTGCAATGACAAAGTACCAAGAGAACCTTCAAATACAGTTTGCAAGTAATACTTTTATTACATTTATTTCAACTTCCATGAATTGGGTAAACCACAGACTTTTCCTAACAGTCAAAAGGGAGGTTTTAATAATCCCTGGTCACTCAACAATTTAATATCGCTACAAATCACATGTTAAAATATCTTTCCAAAGTCTATTTGAGCCTGGTTTGTTGGTTACTATGCAAATAATCAGACTGTGTTTTCAGAGACGTCGGCATCTTGTGTCAGATGTCTCTGAATCCTATCATCCACCGACAGGCAACATTTACAAGGCAAATGCACTCTGCCTCTATTTTTCTCGTCCACATAAAGATCATAGACTCCACAAAGATCAGGGTAGAAGATATCAACTCCACCTTGCTGTTCTCGTCCATTATCCATTTGTTAATCTTTCTTCCTTCCAGGCATGGCATGGAGTGCACTCTCCTCTGTGGTTTCAGGCGGGCCTGTTTGGATGTAGATTGTCCCCTCATGTGCATGCGTTTCCTTATTCCTGGTTTGACTCATCAACTGCTGCTATTAGTCTTATCACTGTTCCACTGTGCCATTCAGTCAGTGTATCAGATGAGATCTAAGGTTCTAAATCAGTAGGTGATAAAGGACAATTCAAATTGTGTTTCTGCATGTCCATGTTTCATGTCTAATCTGTTTTGTTAGTGGTTTTTATTGTTAAGTGTACGTTGTTTCATGATTTAAACCAAACCAAGCAGAGATGTTAGATTATCATAGTTCACTGGCACCACCTAGCTGGGAAACCCTGTCTTGACAGCCATGTTCTGACAAGTGACAAAATATACAGTATGCAAGTGTTAACAAAATTTGTAAATTCTTTTTAGCATCGCAAGAATCATGTATTGTAAGAGACAGGCAATGCAACCTAGCTAAGGCTATAAAGTATGTGGCATTTGTTAGTGCTGTGTACTTAATAAAATAGAGTAACGTTGATTTTTTTTACCTTCCTCCACATACCCTGGGATAATTGTACAGCATTAAAATACACATTTCAGTACTTTAACCATTTTTGCATGCACCTAAAATAATGCAAGTGGCGGGAAATCTGAGTACCAAACTATATTTATTGTATACAGTAGTAAAAGACCACAAATAATGTACAAATCAGTAGAGAAACAAATAACATGACAAGACCCAGGCCCCCGTTCTTCGCACATTACAGATCGGCTTGCATGTTTGACAGCTCAAAAGCTCTTTCTGCAGCGGAGTCCTTCAAATGCAATCAAAACCTTCCTTGACAACTGTGCTCTTATTTTATGAGACAGATAAGATGAAACCATAATTTAAACGTGGGGATTGGTTTGTGCAGAGGCATGTTTTATCCAATACTTGTTAATGAATGTGAGAAAGTTGGGTAGTCAGATAAAATTTTAATTTTATATTCAGTGGGGCCACAGTGGACAGTAGTGAATATTGCAACAGGTGCAGCAGCAGGTGGCAGTACAGTTAACCTTTTTTTAATTGTTTGTCATATATTCATTCAGAAGTGGTGAAGGTACTAGAATGGACTCGTTTTATTGTATAGAATTATACAAAAATACAACTGGAAAACGATGGTGTTGACTACAATTTAATTACTATTTTAAAAAGGGACGGCAGCCTTCTAGTGTGGCAGAGCAAATCTACATTTAAGGCTATGGGCACAAATTTTAAACATTAAGGGAGAATAAAATGTGTGAAATTCACATGGCCAATTACAACCGCAGCCCATATTGCATCCTTTTAAATACCTCCTAACGCAAGAATTGAATCTGTATTGCAAATGTCTAAAGAAAAGTGGTTCATGCTGTGAGACCTTTTAGTGTGTATGTATAACCTGTTCAGTTATGATAATACTGAGTGCAAGAACCACTTTGCTTCAACAACAGATGCATTTTAATCAGCAATCAGATCAAGCCAACTCCGTCATCGGCGTACGAAGAACAGGGGGCCCTGTGGGTTAGCTCCCAAACTCCATTGGTTGTCCTCCCTGCCCTCATGATGCGCAACAAACTGCATGCATCCTTCTCCGAAACTGTAAAATATTGGAGACACTTATCACCCCTTCAGATATCTGCACTGCTTGCAACACCTGCAGTCCAGTTTTTGAACAAATGGCCTGCAACGTCTGCCTTTTACACACAAGGAAACAGCTCGACATTTGACATGGCAGTGAAAAGTGTCTTCAAAATGTGTTAACAAAAAGATACTGACTTTCGTTGGATATCCGTGCTCAAACTGGAAGTTGCTCCTCTTCCAAGCACACCTAGAATCAGTTGTCCCGTCAGCCTACATTCGCAAGGACAATGCAAAGGTGAGACACCTGGCCCACAAACAACGTTGAGGAACGACCTTCTAGTTATTCCCACCCCACCACCCCCAATGTAAAACCAACAAGCGGAGCCGTTTGTAAGAATATGATAAGGACTGGCCACTGGCCCGCTTCATCAGATAATAGGGAAAGAAAAACAGGTTATGTATTCCACATCAAGACACAATCCTTTACAGCCAGATGCCAACCAAACTCCAACAAAGGATGCAATGGTGTAAATATATTGTCTTCTCCTAAACAGGCATTTGTCTGGATAAGTTAACAATGGTCTGTACCACATATACCCACAGACAACCTTTCCCCAATTAGTAGAAGTCAAAGAAAAAGTAAATAACATTAATGAAATACAATCTCCCTTAAAATGTGACCGTTTTGACCTTGTTTGCTTTTAGAGTGATCCAAGTACATTAAATATGAAACAGAAGTTTGGTATTTGGAGTATTGATCCAAATACCCCACAACATTTATCTAAACATCCACTCTGATACTTCTGTACAGAAAAATCAACAAGCCCCCTGGGAGTTACTTCTTAAATGAAAGAAAAAAAAAACCCAAAAACAAATACAAAAACATCGCAGAGCTATTCAGCAAAAAGCACCTAAAATGCAGAGATAATTAAAATACAATTTGGACAGAAAAGCAGGAGTCACCATTCAGACAAAAAACACACAAGAAAGCAAAATGAAATGGAAGCGGGTGTGTATTCAGTTCCGATGGTGCTTCCACTTCAAAACATTTTCATGCCCACTGACTGTGACACCTGGACAAAAACTTGCAGAGGCTCACATTCAAGCCCCTAATGGATGAAAACCATGACAAACTACTGGATACTAAACTTTCACCGGAGAGTGAATGAGAAGCGTGGACAACCCAGGAACAGCGGTGACGCACTGTTGGTCCAATCACAAGCCTGCGGTCCCAGAAGGAAATGTTGTCCTGATTGGCCAGCAGAGAGGCTGCTGACACGCACAAAAGGTTCAGTCCTGGCTGAGACAGTACATAAACAGCTGAGGAGCCCCCCACACACACACCTGACGAAAAACCGTGACAGACGTCTTTAAACTGAAGAAATAATAATAATAATGATAATAATAATAATAATAATAATAATAATAATAGGCTGAGAGGAGCGATGGGGAGGGGCAGTGAAGGTGGCTGAGGGCGTGGTCTGAGGGTGGCCGTCAATGAGGTGGAGAGGGCTTAGCAGTGCCCGCCTGTCTGCTGCTGGAATACGTCTATGGTGTCTTCATCTTCCATCTCCAGCTGAGAGGAGCAGAGTGAAATAGGCTCCAGTTAGTGGATATAAACAATAACCGAGCAGGTAAAATGATGCAGGCATGAAGATAATTTAAGACTCTTCATAGTAATAATGTGCAGTCAAAGTTACATAAACGGAACACTTCTCTAAAGAATCCCCTACGATAGCGACCGGCTTCTCTAATGTGTTACCATCCCGTAGAAAGATCACTACTTTTTAAATAAAAAAAGAGAATCCAATGGTGGATAGAGCGTGATATCTTACCTGTGCAGGTGTATCTGTCTCATTGATAGGCTGGCCATCAAACCTGAACCTGATCTGCCTTATTGCAAGACCCTGCAGGAGCGATACAACGGACACGATGGTGAATCTTGTGTTAAAGGCCTCACGCTACAGGAACGGAAGCGTGCGGCTAATGTGGAGGGCGAATGAGGTATCACAACAAATCAAGAACAGTCGTATGTTGTTGGAGAGCAGGATCATCCAAGTCAAGTCATTTGGATCATCAACTCACCTGTCGTTCGCAGTATGCCTTCATTAGTTTGCTGAGGGGTGTGTGTCTTTTGATTTTGAACTGGACCACCGACCCATCTTGCCCTGCAACCTTGAGGTTGATGTGGTCGTTCTCAGTCTTTACTCCCTCCTGCAGAGACATGGGTGCTTATTAACATCAGGCGAAACAGCAGGTTACAGTGACAGGAGCTGCAACCGTCACCGGCGTGTGCCAGCCAAGTAAGTTACCAGACCAAGTTACATACAGGTAGCGACTTTAAAAGAAATGGCACAATAACAAAGTGCGACGCGACGTCTGGTGAAGGACTGTGGTTATATCACTGTATAGACATTTTGACCAAAAATACATTAGTCGGAGTAATTCAGGCAGGGTTAGCATATGTTGCAAGTCACAGATGCTAGCGTTAGCATGATTAGCTCCGGGCTAGCTGCCCCTTTAAGCCCGATGCTGAGTTTAGCTGCCGGCTAACGCTGCTAGCAGTTGTGTTGCGCTGTGGCCGAACAAGCACCGACACAACAAAACACACACACACAAAAAAAACCCCCAGCAAGACTAGCATTGGTTAGTCTTGGCTTTCATACGCGTCCGTCACCTCCATTTGCGCTCTTTTTTGTAGCTGCTGCAGTTGCGGCGTTGCAGACCTAGCGTGGTCAGGTTTCGACAAAGAAAAAAAAAAAAATCCGCAAATGACAATCATGATGTTTTTGGCATTTCTGCTATCAATATTCGAGAACCTAGTTAGCAGGACGTAACCTCTCCTATTTATATCTACATAGCACTGTGCAAGCCCAGAAAATGTAAATATTGACGTGCGGGTAGTCATTCATTTGCGAAACAAACACTGCGCCGATTCAGATAAACGTGCAAACCAGGCCATTTTAGATTGCACATCTGAGAAACGGTTCGGCAGGGGCTCGACTGAGCCATCACTACAAATCCACAGCTCTTTAAATCTGCATATCTTACCTTTGGCTTTTCCTCTGACATCCTGGCTGTATTTCGTGTGCGGGCTTTTCAGAATAATCGGTTAATTGGGCTTTATTTGCCTTTCCGCCGCCTTCTGTCCTCTCTTCTCCTCCGCTGACGGGTGCGCGCTTTGGACCGCTGTTACAAATAAACGATTGGCCCCTGAGAGGACCACGTGACTTCTGAGCCGCGGGAGCGCGCGCACGGGAGCGCGCACACGAGGAAAGTTCTCGATCACGCGAAGTGAGGACTCTGTGAACATACTGTAATAATACTGCGTGGAAACCTCTGCAATCAATCAATCTGTGCATGTATTTGTATTGTGTATATATTATACTGTTTATACTGTATGTATATCATATTCACACACACTCACCTATTAATGTTTATATTTTTCAATCTATAGGTGCAATCTAAAAATGCGTTATAGCTTTGAGAAATGTCTGCATCCACAGAGTATTTACTGATAAGCCAGCAATAATGTATATATCATTTAATTTATTGGCACATGAAGTTTTGAATTCCTCTCAGATGTTACCAACTGTGCCTTTTTAACAGGTCTATATGAGAATACATACAGGGCACAAACTTACATGGCAAGAGACTATAGCTGTCTTTTTCTGGTTTATAGTTTTAAAACAGGAGTATAAAAAAAAAGTAAGTGGGAACTTAGCAACTAAGATTTTTTCAAGACAGCACATTTCTTTCTAATTTCTGAGATGTCACAGAAAAATACTGCAATATCTTTAGCCAGCAGACCGCATTTGAGTTCTGTTGCCAATATATTAATACCATTAAATTAATCCCTCCGGATCTGTAGTGTCCTTAGTTGTGATGACAGAATGATTGGACAACCTTGCAGAATACTTGCACCCTGCAGCTGGTGGCTTGTGCCATATTGTAATTTAAAGGAACCATTACAACTATTAAAGTGGTTTAATAGCGGCAGCAAAGAATTATCCTAAACCACTGAAATGTGTTTTGCATTACAAATTGCATTCAACCATACTGAAATGCGTTGACCCTTTGTAAACCCCAACTAATATTTGTCTATAATCATAACAACAATATATATTGACTCATTTGTAATCACTATGATGGGTCACCAATTGTCATAGAACTTGTTCATTTCCTTTGGTGATATTTCCTCTTCACAAAAAGAAATTCATATACAAATATTTATAAAATTAAGTAACCCATTCTTGCCTGGAGATTTATTATAATTTAAATATTCATATAATTTAGGATAAATCCTTATCACTGAGTTTGACATAAAAAAATCCAAAACACATAGTGGACAAGAAAAAAAAAAAACACTTTACATCACATAGCAGATGTCTGTGCCTCTAAAGACGTTTGGTTAGGTGTTAACATTTAAACCTCATTTAAAAGCTCTGTTCCCCAAGTGAGGTACTGTAGCGAGCCACTACAGTTTTACTCAATTAACTTTCATTTAATAACTCGGACACGATACAAGGCAAATGTTTTGGTTTTAATAAAAGCACAATGCAGGCAGAATAATAAAAGTCCATTGCCACTGAAATAATTAATCATCAGTTTAGAGGCTTTTAGTGGGCTTATGTGTACTTAAAGGACATAGTCTAAAATTAGGCAGACTTCAATCCAACTTTAGGATCAAAACATTAAATTCAAGTTAATGATTACTTTATAAATTCAAAATGCAAGGGTGAAGATTTAGTTTTGGCTTATAGTAGAAACATATTTTCCAAACCCAATATGTTAAAAAAAGAAAATCATTCCTGTCAGTGGAACATGCAGCAATAACACAATAAAAATGGCCTCCAACAAGTAAATTTCAGAATAGGATTGAGTCAGTTTGAAACAAGAGGAATACAATCACACAAAGTACAAAAAGTAGGTTATAATTTACATCAGCAGCAATGCAGAGGAGCAAAATAGATTAAATCTAGAAATTTACAGATACAACCGATTATCTTAATCATTAAGGAAATAATTCAGTTCAGTAACCAAGCTGGATTCTTTCCATTCTGTACAGTTAAAACTTAACCTAATAAACAGCATACATAGACTGATGCTATAGGAGCCACAGGAGAGATTACTATTGTTTAAGAATTTAAGAATATTACTGCTACATGTGTCTATTCTAGCCTTTGGTTAGAGCCTCTTGGGTCATCATATTGAACAACATTCTCGTCACTATGCTGAAATTGTCTTAGTTATTGTGTGCATTACTTCTTAGGCCATGTCTATTCTCACAACCATAAGCCAGGTTGGTGATGTTTGTTGTGCAACAGGTCAGTGTTCAGGGGAAAACAGAAGGGTCATGGTGTGAATCTTAGTCCACAGATCCTCTCATGCAAATTTGGAGTATTGATTTTGCCCACTTAGACCTGGAGAAACACAAAGCAGCCAGTTAAGTTATGCATTGATTTAAAAGAACAGTTGGAGATCTTGGGGGAATACGTGTATTTCTTTTCTTGCTGAGAGGTAGATAAGACCACTCTCATGTCTGTCAGTTGAATATGAAGCTACAGGCAGGAGCCGGCTTATCTTAACCTTAAAACTGGAAACAAGGGGAAAAAGCTAGCCTCACTCTGATGGTAACAAAATCCGCCTACCAGCATGTCTAAAGTTCACAAATAAACGCTTTATATATTGCGTTTGTATAAATCCAAAAAATAAAGTGTAAAAACGACACATTTAACAGTCACTGTGAGATTGCCAGGCAACCAACGAAGAATACAGGAGGTTGTCACACTTAGACTTTGTTACCTTTGGACAGAGCCAGGATAGCCATTTCCTCTGTTTCCAGTCTCTGTGCTAAGCTAAGCTAAGTGGCTGCTGGCAGTAGCTTTGTATTCACTGTACAAACAGGAAAGTATTATCATTCTTCTCACCTACCTCTTAGCAAATGAAAGCTTTTCTTTCAATGGAACAGAAAGACATTTCTGCACTATAGTATATGCACGTTTATAAGAGAGGTGAAGAAAAAGTGTGTCAGAAAGCAAGAGAGCTCACCATATTTATTCCTGATTTCGTCATGTCTCTGTTTCATCTCTGCCTTCCTGTAAAGACAAAACATTCTCTTCTGAGAGACACAATGACTTGGTAATATTTTTCATACTCGCAAACACTCTCAAAAGTCACATGGCGACAAACCAGTTTGGGCTGGCAACAGTTTGACGTGTGCATTTTTCCCTCATTGCTGTTGCTTTTGTGTTGTGCTATAAAAAGGAACTGAAATGGATCGTGACCAGCAATGCAACAGGGGAAGCTGGTGCGTCAGGTGTCCTGTAGATTGTAAACCATGAGACAAAACCTACACATTAAGAGACTATCTGAAAGCAGTAACACTGGGAAAATGTTCCAAGATGTGCACAGATCCAGAAAAGCCAATTATGGACTTTTATTTAGTGTCTTTACTGTGTACATCTCTATATGAATACATCTACTTTGTGTGCACTTGTATCGCGAGGCCAAATATAAACATATTATAAATCACTGCAAACTAGTTTTCACGTGACAATGTTGAGCAAGCAATCACACGGTCCACCCGTGGCGAGTCAGTCATTACAGCTTATAGCCCAGAAAAGGTTACACACAGATATAGGATATGGTTACACACAGGTTGAAAGGGCTGCGTACACACACAATCATATGGGACTAAACAAGTATAGAGAAATGTAAAAGCATAGCAGGAAATACACATACACAAACAGCACTGTGTGAGGCGTGTGACTTTTTTGTTCTGTGTGAAGAAGCTGTTCTTGTGTTGTGTAGCACTGACAGGTGATTAACCTGTAAATATTCCATGATGGGAGAGCTTGGAAAAGAGGGGTCGGATTGCGTTTTTGCAGTCAATCTTGCTCAACTGGCCAGTTTGAGTTTAGCCTGATAAATCAGATTGAATTGCTGTTCTGTTTCACGTCATTATTGACTATTTGAACTGCTGAAAAGACTGTAGACGTGGGCAGCGATTCAGAGGTCCTCACCTCAAATTCAAGTTCGCCTTGTACATTTTAAGTTATTTATGGAGACGGATGCTGTCTTTTGAATCATCTTTTTGCACAGGAGAGCTATGGGTGAGCTATAGATATATCGTATAGACTCACAAAAGAACAAGCCATGTCAGGCACTCAATGTTGCACCGAAAGAATATTATTTCTTACCTTTCGTCCTGCTTGGTTTTCATCTTATTGGAATGTCTCTGCATCTTGGCCTCAAACCTTTTGGATCTGATGCACAAAATCAAGTCATGGCAAAGTAGAGAGAGGTAGAGGTAAATGTACAGCATATGGCCATCAAATCATCACCATCACATGATTGGATTGAAATTACACATTACACATACTACACACGGATCATGACATCACCTTAAAATGAATTTAACCTCAGATAGAGACTTGAAAGGACAATGCTGTCATAAGTCACATGACGACGTAGTCATCCTACAGTAACTTCTTACTCTGACCTTAATCACACCTAACCATTTCTATCCTAATACATAACCATTTCTAGGCATACACCGAAACATAACTAACAGTCTGTTAAATAGAACGTGAATGTCACTTTACATAAAAGTTAACCTAGAGACATGAACCCAGGATCACTGACAAGCCACAGATCTCAAACAAACTTTCCGTCTACAAACCACCCTGGAGGTACCATCGTCCCCATTTTCCTGACAAAAGCAGATCAGGTGATTTGTTCTTCACTAACCACTAAGAGCAACCTGCTGGATCCACATGTGATGTTCTGTACATGAGTCTAGCATATCTTAGAGAGTAAGACAGGGTATTTATAGAAATATGAACGAAAGGGGTGGAGATGGGATGGGGGTTAACGTGCAAAACCCAGGACCCAGATCTACCACAAAACTTGACATACATTTAAGTAGCTTAAACATTTTACTGTAGGAACATTTCTACTTCTCATGAAATGTGTGATTTTGGAATGATTCATATTCAAATAGCGTAGTAGGGTTAAGGGGTTTTATTCAAGGATAACGAAAAAAGACACTCATAACAGGTAAGGCTCGTGGCATAACAGTCCAAACAAAAGAACATGTGGAAAGTCCAACAAAAACCACAGCGATCAATCCCAGAGCGGAGAGAGCTGAACCAGCATACCAGCAACAATGAACCAACAAGAGACAGGGCAAAGAAACCACACATACATACACGCAGGACTAACAAGGGAAATGAGAGACAGGTGAACACTGGGAACATGTGGGGTCAATCAGGCATGATGAGGAAAGACACAGGGCACAGTCTGAACAGACAGGACAGGTGGAAGACATCAACACAGGGGAGAGACTAGCACTGGGGAAAAAAAGACCAAATAAGGCAGGACGTGAACAAAGGCGGAGAGAGCAGCTAAACACAGAACACGAGTCCACAGAATGTGTATATTATTATGTTGTTCATGCCTCACGTCTAATGAAAAGAAGGTAGAAAATTGCAGACAGCAACAGGTCGGTTACAGTAAATAGCCGTTTTGCCACAAGACATAATGAGCAATGTCTGAGCTTTTTCTTATACTTAAAGGTCATTGTATAAATACCCTGTAAATACAGCTGCAGCGAATTGCTTTCTATTTGGCAAAACAGCTTGACAGGAACATTCTCTTTCTCTCTCTATAATCGTGGACGATATGACAGAGCATGAGCTTCACTCAAATGAACCAATGGCAGAGCTTGACGCCTCCACCTCGCTGAGCTCAATGCACACTTACCCAAAGTTCTCACACTTGCAGCAGCAGAACAGGCAGACCAAGAAGGCAATTATGATAATTCCACCAACCACAGCCATGGTGATGATCAATATCTGGAAGTTCACTGCAGACGGAGACAGAGAAAGACAATGATAGAGTTATGCAGGAATCCACAGTCACATCTTGATCTACCTCTTCATTAGCTCTTTTCTGATCTTGCTTTTGTCCCCAACATTATCATTGTTATCTTAATAATATACTTCTTTCAATCTGATTTAAATGGATCTTTGGATTTTGGACTGTTGGTAGGACATTTTTCACTATTTTCTGACGTTTAATATACCAGACAATTGATAATGAAAACAATATCCTGGCAGCCCAGCATCAGATGAATGTTGCGGATTAACCTGTGACAATTGGTTGACTAAAAGCATAGATGCACAAAACTGAAACATTCAAATAAAGTACCAGCGCCTGAAAACTGTGCTTACTCTAATTAATATCCATTGCTTTTTTGTACAGAAATGGAGTAAAAATACATTTTGACCTAAATGAACATTGAAAATGTTAATTTAAACATACAAAGTTGTGGGTGGGGCTGTGATGGAGTTATTTTTATATAATGTCATTCCTGCCTCTCCTGCACAAGCTCTCGTTGACTTTAGATTAATGTATATCTGAGTATATGAAGATAAAAGTGTGATGCATGTGAATATCTTTATGTATCACATCTTTTATAATAATTGTATTTTGATTGAGACTATGTGTGTGTGTGTGTGTGTGTGTGTGTGTGTGTGTGTGCTCTTACTCCAGCAGAGCCCCCAGCGTGCATCATTGAGTGGGCAGAGTGAATTTGGTGGAAGGATGGTGCTCACTGGATATGTTATACAGGCCTTGGTTTTGATACACCACAAGCACTGTAAAAATACCAAAACACAGAATGACATCGTTATCATTTGAACAAACATCAAATCCAGAGGTCAAATGTAAGACACGGTGTATGCATGTAATGTAATACACACATACAAAAAGCACGAAATGGGTGGAGGAGGGTTTGGAATGAACAAAATGAAAAGTCACTCCCTAAACCAGTCTAGCAGGTGGGGAGGAGCCAACGAAGATATTTACTTTACCATCAAGCACACACACACACACACACACACACACACACACACACACACACAC
>JAVQJF010129220.1:0-18724 GCA_036023855.1 Gadopsis marmoratus
CTTTTCCACGACCACAGGATGTGTCTTTCGACATGCTAGTTTAAGAAATGAGAAGCATCTCACTGCATCAGTTAGGGTTAAATAACTTGTTGCCAGCTGAAACATAATCACCCATGCAGTAATTATCCAATGGGAGGCTCTTACCTATTTGCTTAGTTAATTCCAGGTGGTGACTTTTTTTTTGGCCAGGCAGTGTATGTGATGTAAACACCCTCAAATTAAAGCTGAAAGTTAGCACTTCACACTCAAGAGTCATTATTTAATTTCAAATCTAACATCACAGATGTCACAGTCACAGGTTGCCATTGTCACATAGCCAGAGTACAGAGCCAAAACTACAGAAAATGTGGCACTGTCCAAATATATAGCACTGCACTATATAAATTAGAAAGCTTATTCATACATTAAGACTGCAAACAACGTATAATAATTCAGTCATTATTTCAGTTTGTAAAAAACCCACACGTTTAAAAATAATGTGATGTTAATTTTACCGTAAGAAGAAGCATTGAAGAGTTCAACATTAAAGAACATGTAATTGCTGTTGGTCAGGTGTCGTCTGTGTGCAGCCAGCATGATCTCTCGTATTTTGTCTGCTCCCATGCACATGATCACCACTGCAGGAAAATGACACAGAGACAAAAGCAGTTATGTCATTAGTCAGATCTTAAAAGCAATGTTCATTAGATCACTGAGGGAACATTTTCATCAGTTCAGTACTGACAAGTCAGCCACTTTTGAGAAAAACCCTTCAAACAGGTGCTATATTATGATCATTGGGCAGAAACAGCGTGCACCTCCTTATTGACAGAAAATATAACTCCCGATATTATGAACTGCAGATCAAATAGCTTTCATTGTGAGAGACAATACAATGAACTATATAACTGTAGAATACTCGAAGAGACCCAATACACACACTATGAATTTTTATGTTTGATTCAGCTTTGTTTCACTAGAGTTATCAATTGGCATTTATTGGTAATATGTAAGAATATATTTAAGATTGAAATATTTTTTAATTTTGCTCTGATTTTGTAATATTTTATTAAAGAAATGTTGAGTGCATTTAGGATGTTACATTTGTTATATTTAACATTTCTTGTGCAGAGCGTGGGTCATTTTTAACCCCCACCACTAATTTCTGCCATAATTACCTACTGTTTACTGTCATTTAAATCTCATTCTTTTATTTTAAAGTGGATCTCTACTGTTTTTTTGTGTGTGTTTTGTGTCCTACTTCTTCTTAATCAGCTCAGTGTAAAATTTTACTTTTGTGTGAAAATGGAGTATGTCAAAAATGTTTTCGCTAATCTGATAGACCATACATACATACATAAACATAAAGTCTACACACCTGACATCTCTTGGATTACAATCTTGCACATTACAAATGTTCTTTAAACTTCATCCTGTGAACTTTTGCACGTTACCTGAAGAAAACTGTTCAGTTCTTCCATTTAAATATCAATCATATTGTATTAAATGTGCCCTAGAGTACTGCCACATATTGTAAATGAAATTTAACCAACAATCACATTATACTCCATCACATCACGTTGGGTCATGACAAACATGTCTACTTGTATTGTAAATATAAATTCAGCACTCCAGGCAACACTTCGGCCAGACCCATCATTGTACTGTGCCTCTCCTCCCACTAGGGTAAGGAGATATCGTGGTATATAAATGGACTTATATAGTGCTTTCAACCTTATTCTCATTCACACACCGATGGCGATGGTGGGGTTATCCCTTAGGGGGTGTGTCCACCAATGTTTTTTTCCCCAGTTGAAAATGCCAGACACTCTTCTGAAAATGCCCAGCTGGGAGCACTTGAGAGCGCTTTGGAGGCACAGCATTTTTTCAGCTGAGACGCTTTGGTTGCTATGATACCGAATATCTGCAGAAGTATGTGTTACTAAGTACCTAACTTCACAGAAAATTTGGGTTATCACCACATACGGAATGTAAAAATGTTGGCACAAGGTAGAGTACTTGCTCTGGCCCTTTCTCTGCCTGGATGAAGGGAAAGCTGAGGCAGATAGGGAGAGAGAGAGAGAGAAGACGGACCCGATTGTCTAAGTGGGTTCATGAGATGTTGTTGGGTACTTGCACATGCAGAATGTTCATCTTTGTGGTATTAATCCCTCCGTAGTGCAGCATTTAACCCAATGTTTAACATTTTTTTAATTTTAAACATTGCCATTTTTAACAATGGCAAGTGTGCAGCACAGAATAGACGCTCAATGCCTCGTCACGCTGTTGGTGTTTGTAGCATAGTGTAAATATACAGTACATCCATTGCAAACAACTAAATATATATGCTAGTCTCAGGAAACAATGCTTTGGTGGACACGCTCTCTGTCTCTTCTACATATTCAGAGAAGGGTATGAAGCAAATCAGGGCTGGATTCTCGCGTGATCTCGCAAATTCAGCTGCATCGCAAGGTAATGTGATTTGGGAAGCATGACTGTTTACCACATTCTCACGTGATGTGAGAGTGACAGTTGCTGGCGGTGATTCACCTAAGCTGTTTTGCCAACCCCTATCTTCCATTGGGGGTGCATGGCAAGTCACCAACATACCAGCTGGCACATGAGGTAAGAACCTGACAGTGTCTACACAGGATGCATTTCAATTATTTTGTTGATTAATTTAAGCAACAAAGGTTATGTAGTTGCTCGTGTTTCACTCCATAAGATGATTATATCTTCGTGATTAAAAGCTGAAGCTGATCTGTTGTGTAGAACAACTAGACAGTGTCAGTGCACCTCAGTTTGGTGACTCAGAGCTGCACACCTGTCAATACCAATCAAGATTAGTTGATGACAGCAATCCCCCTCACCCAAAATAAAAAAAAAACATGATCCAAAACTGTTTTGGATCCATAGTGGCTTCTACCACTATGAACAGAAGCCTCTATCCATAGTGACTTGTTGAAAACTGTTCAGAGGGTCAGTGTGTATAATTTCCACAAGTATAAGTTCCATTTCATTTTCATGCAAACCTTTTTGATATCTGCCTGCAAGATGGGTTAATCACAAGCTCTATTTTCTTTAAACTAAACATTTAATCATTGAAAGTAATGTAGTGAGCAAAACATCAAATGTAAAAATTTCACTGGGCTGAAATGATTTTTTGGTATCCCAGTGATTAAAAATAACCCAACAAACAAGTAGCTACACAAATAAGGATTGCAAATGAAAAACACGGAAACCCCAGCATCGCTGTTAATAAGGAAGAGTCAGAGTCTTGCTGGAACATTCCTCACAACTCTGTCATTTCAACACACCTCCTGAAATATCCCTTGAGTCAGTGGGACAAACTTCACCTCAGTCCTGCCAGCACTATAGCACCCTTTAATTACACTGGGCTCTATATACACTACTGGCCCTGTGTATGCTCTGCAGCCCTTCCATGGGGCAGCGCTTGCAGCCAGCAATATTTCAAAACCTCTGGATTTCCTTTTTGCTAGGGCACTGATGCTGGTTACAAATTAACTCAGGAATAGGGCAGCACATGGCACACTTACTGAGTGTCCGCAGTGTATTTCTGTGTTGGCTGTAAACTTGTAAAGCTAGAACATATGCAAATAGGGGACTGTTGTGGAAATTGGTAATGCCGCTACTCCAAAAACAAGGATTTATTTTATGTCTGTCAGAGAGGCAAACAGGATAAAGAAAAGTAAGGTGGAGCAAACTATTTTTAAAATGAATTTGTCTTAGTTGGATGGAGCCACACCATGACATATATGGATACTGTTAATTACCAAACTGATTGAATGACAGCTGGATCAGCTGACTGATGGTTTTTCTGTTTGTTGTTATTAACAGTACTGTCTTTAGTAACATATTGCTGTTTTTGCCCTTTAAGGCTGAATCTTAAGACACTTGTTGTTGCACAGTAAAAGCAAGTCATTTCCTTACAACTATGCAAGAGTCCAAGGGGAGTTCTCTCCAAACACAAAGACTTCTTACAGACTGGATGGGAGTGCATGTCTCAGGAGGATTAGCATCAGAAATTGACCAATCATGGTAGAGGTGCTTCATTTTCCTTCCTAAGTTGTTGTTACATATTGTAATATTTGGCAGTTAAGGGTACAAACATGTGATGAGGGGATTTTTACAAACAAAGCATGAAATGTTTTGTGTCAGATGAAAGGGAACAAGCAGATAACATGTAATGCTTTTACTTGAAAGTATGTCACTTCAAATGTCTTATCAGTCACACATCCCTGCACATTATTATACAAAAGCATGAAAAAGATTAGGGAAGGTTTTCATAATTAGTAAACAATCATTAAAAATTCTGTTCTTCAATATATCTTCCAATACTTACTATTATTACAGTTTTTGCCTAATCAGGGCAGTATTCCAGAAGCAGACAAATACTGAACTTAACTGAGCAAGACATACCATATCTGGAGCTGATAATTCCAAATGAGGTGGTCGTGCTTGAAACCTCCATGGTCACTATGAACTTGTAATACAGTATGTGTGTGTGTGTAACTTGAAAAATGAACCTTTGCCTGTGGTGAGTGTCCATTGTGTGAGCGTGGTAATCCACCCCAAGGTGTCCTGATTTAAAAATGAATACACTTGTGGATGAATTATATTCGTCACCTCCTTCTCATCTACTATTTTTACATATCAGAACACTAGGGGGACATAAAGGTGACTGTGCTAGAGACTGGAACACACTATGGTCAATCACATCAAATTCTCCATGACACACTGACACCTGTAGTAATTTGAATATAGCATACAGTTACAGATTTACGTACAGTATGTCATCTAGTTAAGGCTGACTTAATTTAGTTTTTAGTGATTTTGTTGCATTAATAAATGCAACCACAGTCATTACTCAAGAAACTGAATTAGCTTTAGCCTCTCCACAGGCAGAAATGTCACCATTTACATTAATGTCCACAAAAACAGCATTTGTCAATAACAAATAATTGTTTCCTGTCCCACCACTGTCCAGTTTAACTGAAACAGATTCTGCTTTATTACATGATGTCGATCATCCAAGCCACAGCGTCTACCTGTAATGCAATTATAAATACATAGCCTCAGGCACTACTTTTGCCAGACCTGTTGGACAGAAGCTGATGATGTACTAACAGCCTCTACAGCCTATGTTTTCAGTCGAGGATGCGTAGAGAGGAACAGATGCTGCAGAAGATATTTATTGCTGTAAAGAAAGGGGAGCTCTTCAACCTTACAACTTGGGTCTTATTTTTGTAACCTTATAACCTTGTACCGTCAGTTTTATTCACTGAAATCACCTGGGAACGTGGTGACATTACCAAAAACAAAAAAAACAGAAGAAAGATGAGCAATAAGACAATCAGAGCGCTGGGGAAAAAACAGTTTATCAAGGATAATCTAAATCATTTTATTTTGAGATCAAACCTAAAGTTAGCACGCCTGAAATGTTGGTTAGAAATCAGAAAACGGTGTGCACACAACTAGTCAGTACAAAGGTGAAGCAGGAGGTGGGTCTGTAAACTGTGACGGATGTTTACAACACACAGTTTGGGTAATAATGCTACCATTTGCCTTATTGTCTCAAACAGAGAAAAAGGACATTTTATCTTAACTGTGCAGAGGAGTAATGAACTGAAAATAAACTCAGTGATTAGAAAAACACAAAGCTATTACTAGGGCTATGTAATATTCAATAGTGGGTTCTGTCTTGGATCCAATTCCAGTGTTGATAAGATATTGGTATTTGTTCAACTCTGACGGTTACAAATCTCTTAGTGAATCTTTTGGCTGCCATCTGTGTTTTTAATTAGCAATGTGTAAAATACTCAGATGAACAGGAGTCTCACCAGCCAACTTTCCCCTCATTAAATGACAGACTTCACTGTCGGCAGATCAGCTGCAGATAATTAACATTAATGCCATAATATATTGGTTAATGTGCTCTTTGCAGCATCTATGCTGGTGGTATAAGGGAAGAGAAACGAGAGAGAGAAGTTAGGTGTGAAGAAGACATCTCATTCTAAAGTACATACCTTGATGGCAATCATGAAACACACAAACATCTTTAAGAAAGTATTTTCTTATTTTGTGGTCATGTGGCATCAGTGGCATAATGTAATATTAATGAGCGGTCACTCAAAAACTCATTAGCCAATGGGGATGCACCCCTGAAAAAACCCTGCCCAACGCCAGAGCTTTGTGTCAGAACTGCAAACAAAAAGAGGGCAAAGTCTGATTAGTGAGAAAGAAGCAGAGGGAGCTGTAGGCAAAAGGGCATACATTCAAAAAGGTAAAAGATCTTATGTTAATCTCATATTTAGATTTAAAATCTAGTCATACTTGATTGGGGGGGTTTTACTATTAAATAACTACTACTAATAATTACTACTGTTAAACACCTTCAAGCCCAGTTCAGTCCAAAGATTCGCAATGAGACAAGTTGAAACATGTGCCAGTTTACATCAATGTGACTAGACGAGACGGTGTATTGCTTCCATAGGGACAACTCTCTGTGCTTCTCTTCTAACTGCCGGCTTTTCAGGCTTTTTTGTAGCCGAATATATTCTGTAGCATCTTAAAACATGATTGAGGATGAGGATGGTGATGGAGAGTTACTGCTACAGTTGTATTTCTAGTGTTGATGAAATGGCAAAAACATAAAAAACAAGAGGGTCAAGATTACTTTGCTACGAGCTGATTGGCTGCTGAAACAGGTGACGTGCCTTATGTTCTAAAACCAGCCACTGGCGACTTGACAAGCTGAGTCACATGTGACGCCATCAGCCAGCCCTTCTAGCTGAGACAGGCCAGTTCACACCACTGTTTTTTTTCCGTGCTACGTTCTGAAACATTTTCTTGTCATATCGCAAACCTTTGGTTTGAACCGGCATTAAATGTCATCATTTACACTTGTGGAGCAACATCACGCCACCAAGCCCTGATGTCCTAAGCAATAAATTCCACTTCTATAGATCTCGTTTGCAGCTTGTGCATACAACTGATTTTCAATTATAAATATGCAACAACCTTAATTTTTATATTCCTACTAACCAGAAAAGAGAACAAAAAACTGACAATTAAACAAAAATGTAACTCATCTGGAAAGGGAGGTACTTCAATCAGAGTGTGTTGTCTTAATGGCATTGACCTTTGTGAGCTACAAAGTCCTCTTCAATCTGCTCTAGGTTCAACTTCTCTGCTCATTCATTCTGAAAGAAAAATATAACCAGTCCAATAAGCCTCTCTGTCCTCCAACATTTTGAGCTGAAAGATACTCTACAGTCACAATTTGACAGGGATTATGAAAAACAGCAGAAAGGTCTCACACACCACACTGAAGGTGAATGAAGAAATCACCACTGGAGAACCCACTGTGAGCCTTTCAGCATTTAGCATTTAGACAGACCCATCATACACCTATTAGTCACGCACCATCGTGAGTGTGTTTGAGTTGGGTCACTCAGCGGATGGTGTATTAAATCAGTGATACAGCAAACCTTTTTTGAACTATGCCAAGTTACAATAATGCTAACAACAACCACAACCTACAATGTTGCCATCCTTAATTTCATTGCATTGCAACTGCTGGCCTGGCACGGGTGTGAGAGCACCCCCCCTTGAGAGTGTATGATAATCAACATGTATTTGTTACAGAGTGACAGCCGAGTGCAGTGTCTCCTCTCTGGAGCTCTGCCCTCCTGCGGCTGCAAACACACCAGCAGCTTCTTCTCTTTTATTCTATTAAAAATAATTATGTAGGCACTTTATGAGAAAGGACCACCTTTGAATTAACTCCATAATTACTGATTGTGAGATTTACACTGTGTCTATTGTTAATAAACAAGACTAAGTCTACAGCCACACTAGCAGATCTATGACGCTGTACATTGGCACAGCAGTGCTTCAGGCCAAATACTAAAGTTAGCATGCGAACATGCTCACAGTGGCAATGCAGGGAATTTTTTACCATGTTTACCATCTTAGTTTAGAGTGCTAGTATACTAACATTTGCTAATTACTACTAAACACAACGCGCAATGAACACTGATGACATGAGGGTGCTAGAGGAGAAGTCAGGGACGTCATGGAGCTTCATCCTCTGGGGCCCATGACTATATCCGTACCACATTTCGTTGCAGTTCATTCAATAGTTGATGAGATACATGTCAGTCTGGACTAAAGTGGTGGACCCACTGATTGACATTACCATGGCTAGAGACAAATTGAAACAAGAATATTATTGACATACAGTATATTGACTAACATTACTTTAATCCCTATATATTGAGTATTACTCGGCTTGTAATTGAATTAACTACACTAAACAAGAATGTTTTATTTTATGTCTTCTGGTAGCTTGACAGCCCGACGTATTTCAAGAAATAATTTGTGGAAATCACTTAAGCTAGTTAAGGCAGCTAAATTAGCTTAATTAAAGCAAAAATAATGCTCAGCTAAAATGTTTTCACTTACATTTGCAGTGAAAAATGTGGATTTGAGTTAGAACCCCTCAGAACAGTCTCAGCAAAACAAATATTTTATAAATGCAGTGTTTATTGCAGGGCTATTGTACATAATTGTGTTACATGGTATACATAGTTCTATTTTTCTGCTCAGTGACTGTATTTTAAAATGAGGCTTTGAATATTATTTATATCATTTTTATATACTGTGTCAACATTTCCCACTGACAGAATCTTGACAGATGGAGCTGTAAACTAGAGTCTTATGCAACTGATGTTCCTCATGTATAGATTATATTCCTAATGTTAATTTGCTCAAAGCTCAATTTTAAATGCCCAGGTAACATAAAAAAAAAACCTGCATCTCCACTCTTAATAAATAATGATAATGAAAGCTGAATTGAAGTGAGGATGAATTCATAATAAGAAATCTTCAAAATGA
Source organism: Gadopsis marmoratus (assembly GCA_036023855.1). Classification (NCBI taxonomy): domain Eukaryota; kingdom Metazoa; phylum Chordata; class Actinopteri; order Centrarchiformes; family Percichthyidae; genus Gadopsis; species Gadopsis marmoratus. Next base: position 8,899 of record JAVQJF010129220.1, read on the forward strand.
GTGCTTGAGTACTGCATATGCAAGGCTTTTTCAGATCATTTATGTTTCAGCTCACCTCTGGCAGAAATCTCAGGAGAAACAGTAGCATTAATCATCTTTAAAAGATGGAAATATATCTCCTACACCGCCAAAAAGTTATAGGCTACAAATGCTAGGTAGGCTTCTCCAGGAAACCATATTGTTGTCTGGATGGTCCAGAGCAGCATGACGTGAGCGTACAATGACGATAGAAATATATAATACAAAATGTTGGTGATTGCATCAATCCACCATTATTTCAGTTTCACTTGATTATCTTTCGTTGTAAATATAGTAACATCATATTACACTTGTACTGTAATGTACTGTATTTCCAGAATAAAACATTAAAGGCCACTTGCTAAAAAGGAAGATGCATGAGATATTTAGCCCCGTCTCCTGCATAAACAATCAATACTCCATGTTATAATGGACCAGTATGATGTGTGTAGATGTTTGAGGGGTTATTCTGTAGCAGCCTGGTATTGTTTGGATGTGATTTAATCAAGGGAAACACAGTGGACGGCCTTGCGTAATGACACTGCTCTCTGGCGTGGCACTTCTCCAGCCAGAGGCTACAGATTGATCAACATATCCAGCCTGCTGCCTTCATGGCTGGATGGATTCAATGAACTGATCATGTAAGTTTATGCCATCGATGTGCGAGTCTGTGTGAGCACTGCCACATGTAATGCTATTGAAGAGTGTGGGGAAACATTGCAGACTTAACCAGCTTAACCTGAAGTAAAACAGCTTCTTAATCAGCAACTTATAATGTGGTGCTTTTTTTATTCCAAAATCTTCAGCTGTGTCGTAAGACAACATGCAGCTTGTTTAAAATGGAACAGTAACACAATGCTATGATGACAGCACAGATGCAAATCAATATGACATCATCTCCACTCATGGCCACATGTTGATAAGGCAATCAAACAATCATCACATTCAATTTGATAATCAAGTCGAGTTTGTCATCCTCTTCCAGGTCGAAGTTCAGAAAATGATAGTTCCTTTATAAACAAGAGTCCTGTACTAGACATTGCAATGAAACTAGATGCTCAATGCATAAACACAAAAGCAAATTAATCAACAACAAATAAATCAGAAACAAAGTTTCTGAGTGATTACATTCGGCAACTTTGCGTCCTGAGTAAAAAAAAATCATTTTTTAAAAAATCTCGTTTATCCTATCAAATGACATCAACCGTGACCTGTCCAGCACAATGGAAATAGACGTTATACTGACATCAGTTAGTACGGTTTTATGAAATGTCAGGGACATCATTTAAATATTAAAACTTAGTAAAATGAACATGCACAACACAATACATGAATATATGATATTCATATCAGAAATAGGTTTTCTGACCCTCACGGCAGAGTTTGTGCAGAAACAGTCTTGGAGTCTCTGTTATTTGGTTTTATGGCAGAGGCCTGGAACCAAGGAATGCTTTTGAAGCTGGACTCTTAATGGAAAGGGGCTCATCCTTATCACAAATCACTTGCCTCAAGGGACTTTATAATCTGTACAACACGAAAAATTTATTAAAAACAGCCATGATACGTGCAGATTGTGGGTGTTTTCAATGGCTTTGACAGTATAGAAGACTGCATCCTTATTTTTGTTATCAATTCATCTGTAAATCATTTTCTCAATTACTCAATTCCACATTTGGTCTATAAAACATTAGAAAACAGTGAAAATTGCCCATTACAATATGTATCCTCATCAAATGGTTTTACAACCAATAGCCAGAACCCAAAAAAAAATCTATTTATTATCATACGAGACCTAGAAACATAGCATATTATCACATTTGAGAACCTGGAACAATCTGTTTTGTTTTGTTTTTACTTTTGGCTTGAAAAATACCATAACCTGTGTGTAATAAGACTATGCTGTTGAAGGAGACGGTCAGTAGCAGGCCAAGGACATGGTTTACAAGATCATTTTGGCAGTTGCATTAGGCTCATGCACATGTGCACAACTTTTCAATGTCAGACTGTGCAACACAAAACAATCCATACAGTGTTTCTCTGTGTTTGGAAACCCCAGGTTGCTGGTCTTGAATCTAACCAATGTTTTCTGCATCTGTAGATCGTGAACTGGGAATGTGACAGTGACAGCTGATAGACGGCAGTGTGTTAGATCTAACCTGAGTGCCAGGGTGCTGAAGCTGTCTGCATGACTACTGTGAATAACTTGAAATGCAACAGCATCATCAAATGTGAAATTTGAAAAAGAAAATCACGTTATATTTAGATTGTAATATGTAACATGAGATCTAGTGCATGCTGAAGCAAGCTGATGGCTCCCCTTCAACGCTGCTCACTTCTTGCTGAAAAGCTGTACAATATTTGCTGAAACCTTTAAGACCTCTCAGATAAGCACATGACAGCATGCCTGGAATACTAATTTCTTGCCAACAGGTGTACTTTCTGGCTCTGCAACATTCAGCATTTACAGTATATGCTAATTTATACCACAGCCACTTGTGTGATATAAGGTGATGTAATCAGGAGCTGCTATGACCAGAGGATTGAAGCCAACAAGCTGCTTATCGGTGCTGAACAACAAACCTAGGAACAGCCTTATATTACAGTACATTCAGTCTCATGTGGTTTGACTTCAAGAAGTGAAACCAAATCAACAGGACTTGTGTAGTAGTTGTTCAGCTTTAATACAGCAAGTGCTATGAGATAACTCTGTTATGATATAGCGCTATATAAATAAAATTGAATTGAATTGAATTGAAAAGTATACAGTTCTTAAAGGATAGTCTGACATTTCTGTGAAGCCGGGTAGTCATTTGTGTCCTGCTGGCCCTGAACAGAGCCCTTCTTATCGCAGTTTCAATGTAAGTGAAGGGAACAACATCCACAAGCCTTGATCTGGGGAAAAATGCAATCTAAATTTCAGCTTAAGCTTATATGAGGATTTAGCAGTCTGAGTTATTATCTTCTAAAGTCTGTTTAATGCAATATTACCTCTGTATCTACTGAGCTGCAGTGGAGGGATAGTTACACACAAAGGAACTAAAAAGACTGTTACTATGGAAGCTATACATGATGTGTCTAACTCAGACTGGTGAAGAATCATTAGGGTTAGCTAAACCTGAAACCAAAAACTGAGGAATAACCCTTTTAATGCACATAAAAAGGACATGAGAGTGTTATTGTGCAACATAGCCCACTTGCTGGTCACAACAAGCAACGTGACGGCGTCACCTTGGTTTAGGAACATTTGTAGACTAAATTCTGAGAAGATATTGGTCAGATGAATTGGTAAAATGAAGATAATAATAATTAGTTGCAGCCCGATTTCAATGCCTAAAGGCACATGTTTGTGCTTGAGATACCAAACAGTTGCTGCTGGTTTAAATAATTACCGTCATTTACTTTGGATTAATCTGTCATTATTTTCAGCTCCAGTGGGGAAATACTGTGACAAGTGAAGCCAACAGCTTCATTGGCGAATCGTGCTGTAATACGTGAAAATCAAAAATCCCTTTTCACCTTTGATGAATCTCCTTTTATATGTGAAAGTGATTGCCACTGACAGTTGATGCCTGGGTTACTTAAGTAGGCCTATAATCAATAATCAGGATACAAAGCGGGTAATACAACCTGCATTACCTTCAGTTTCATAGATGTTTTGAAGGATGTCATCAGTGTCCAAGCCATCGTCTTGGGAAAAGGAATACGCTTTAATGTTTAAGTCAGACATGAGATGATAGACTCCCTCCAAAGTGAAGAAGCAGTCCCGCTCCTTCTTGTCGTCCTCGTAGACCAGCATTGCGGTCTTCCAAGTGAAGTGCTCAAACATCGCGGCGAAAGTCTCTGCCATCTTCACGTAGGACGGAGCGATGCGGGTCAAGTGGGAGAATTCGGTGTTCTTGTTGCCGAAGCCGGCGGCCAGGGCACCTGCTGTGATCACCGGGATGTTCCAGTGGGATGCCAGCCTCACCGCCGCCGCCGCCTCGTACTCGCACACTGGACCCAGAATCAGATCCGGCTTTTGCCCACACGACCTGTCCGCTAACACAAACAGAGCATCATTGACACAGTCGGAGTTCTCAAACTGGATGTTGAAGTGGAACCCAGAGTACTGTCCTCCACGTGTCTTCAGCCTCTGTTGTGCGTAAAGGATCGCCGGGGACACTCTTGTATATGAAAAAAGGTAGGAGTTATTTTGTGGCAAAATAACCAAAACATCTATGTCCTCCGTAATGGGGTTTGTCATAACTGGGTTCAGGACCATCGCAAAGACCACGCACAGTGCGCTGAAATAGAGCATGATGCGACCTTCCAAGTCCCACTTCAGGTAAGTTACAAAGTGCTGGAGAGGTGGTCTTCAAATGGTTCTTTCCCCAAGTTGGCTCCACCTGGCAGCGCACATGCAGCGGCAAAAAAATGAAAGCTCCCCTGTATTTGTCTATTAAAGGAGCGACGCTGCCAAATGTGTGTGTTTAATTCTGCACTGAGAGTTCCTTCGAAGGCTCCTGGACCTGCTCAAAATATTCTGTCAACAGTTGATCCTGCTAGGCTCGGCAGCCACCGCACACGCTGGCTCCGGCCTGGAGTTTTGAAGCATCTTTTCAGGATTATTCCTGCGTCATCGGAGCGCTGCCCACCTCCTTCTTAAAGCTACACTGCTGGCGATCTCACAATGAGCCGCTTCAACGTAGCACGAGTGCGTGTAGTTAGTTGTTTCAGGCTTACAGAACCAGAATTCTCACTAACAGAATACAGAACTTTCCCTGTGTTTTTCCAAAGTCGCATTTATTCACGATGCACACAGGGCTGCAGCCAAGTAGCCTAATGCTGATGAATTAAATAGATGATGTATTTCATTTTGGGGTCTTAAGCATTTTGGGGAATTTATATGTTCTCCTTTCAATAAAAACCACAGCGATTTATTTATATCTGCAATTATAAGATCTGTTGTTTGGGGGAAAACTACACTGAACAGGCCATTGTAAAGTTGGAGCAACTCACAGGCTCTGCAGTGATGTGTTTATAAATGATGAGTTTGATTTTTTTTTTCAAAGCTAACTGTAGGTACGTTTTGAGAAACAACATTTGGATTTGTTAAATGTTTCATGTGAATTTACTCTACTATTGTAACTTAAGTTCATAATAGAACCAGTTTAAGTTGTAATCATTAAGATTGCAGCCCTAGTTGATTTGGAGACACACTGGTTTAATACTACAGCCAATAAATACAATAGACTCTGTAACCAAACAAACTCATGTTGTAGGGATGTGTAAGTAATGTGAATCCAAGGTGGGAAAATCTACAGTTTGATCTGCCTGAACACTGCTGTCCGATCTCAAATGTGCAGGCCACCCATCTCTTTGGTTCCCTCTGATGACTGTGTGTAATGTGAAAGGGCCGCTTAAACTCAGTGTTTTAGCTTTCTTCTCAGCCTTGTTTGCAGCAACAGCAGGCAACTTCTTTCAGTAAAAAAAGCTCTGATAAAGCCACTATACACTACATGCACAGACACAGTCTTAGGAACTGTTTCCTAAAATATTTCCCATAACAACTGTTGTTATACTGGCCCCAAGTGATCAAACAATCATGCAGCTATTTTATATATTTTTGGGTAGTTTATAGAATAATGCATTTTATTTTACAGGTTGTTTTGTGTGTAAATGGATGGTAAATTGACTCTTACTTATATAGCCATTGAAACGGTTCCCAAAGCGCTGTAACAGTAATCTAAGCTTTTAACAGTAGTCTAATTCACACATTCACACACACATTCACACACCGATGGGGACACAGCTCCCATGCTGGCCTCCACCGGGGGCAACTTTGGGTTCAGTGTCTTGCCCAGGGACACTTCGACATGTGGACAGGCATGTGGGATCGAACCACCAGCCCTGGGCTTAAAGGTCGACCACACTACCACACTTCAAATTAGCTAGAGACTACAGCTGTCTAATAAATACAATCAACATTTCCATCTGAAAAGTATAAAGTAGCATAAAATGGTAAAGTACATGTATGTCAGAACTGTACAGTACTTGAGCAAATGCACTTGTTATATTCCACCACTGGGTCTCTTTATATGTCTGGTACCAGCAGAGACTGCAAAACACAGCAAAGAGTCAGTCTTACACAGTGACTGGATTCTGGGTAATTCCAGAATGAAAAAATAACCTTAACCTCTGCTCAAATGGCAGCTTTGCACTTATCATGGCTCATTAATATGTGTCACCTACTAAGTCTCTCCGAAGACACATTTTGTTTGCTGGCAACTGGAGTGGAATTTGCTGACGAACATGCCAATGTTTTCCACAGCTCTCATTACACTTAAAATCATTAAATCATTACGTGAAAAGGCAAAGTATTATAGTGACTGTGAAGCACAATTCTGTACTATCTTTACCTGAAATGTCCAAATTACACTAATGAGCACAACTTGGCAATATTTTGCAATTATGGTCATTAAGCTGTACTCAACACCTTGTAATGTAATGACAACTTTTACCTGTGGATTTGGCTGAGTCTGAAGGAACTGTCTGATCATTGCTGGAATTTTCCAGGACATGAGACGACATCCTGCTGCACAAAACCTGTTGGCTCTGCTCTGTTTTAGTGTTTTAGATTCCTCTGTGCAGACTGGTGTTTTTCTGACCACTATTGTTGTATTCTTTTTCTTGTCTGGCATAATCACTAATATTTAGTGCAGTGCATGTATACTATAATGTGTGGCCAAAGTACAGCCAGGTAAATAAAGAAATGGTTTTCCCAGTTTGGTGTGGAAAAGTTTGACTGACCCTGATCTCAATTCCACCCAACCCCTGTCTGGAACGCCAACAGTGAGCCAGACCTTATCACCCAACATCAGTGTCGGACCTCACTAATGCTCTTGTGACTGCATGGGAGCAAATCCCTGCAGCCAGGTTCCAAACTGGTGGAAAACCTTTCCAGAAGAAAGGAGGCTGTTATTAGCAGCAGTTTAAACCAATGGTTCTGTTCAACTATCACATATGGCTGGAATGTCCACATACTTTTAACCATGCTTTTGTGGACATACTTTGCTTTGTATTATGCTTTACGACTCTAATTTGAATTAATTATTAATCTGAAATAAGTTAATTAGCTTAGAAAAATAACTTTTTTTCATTTTGATACTTAATTTTTTGGGTCATTAATTTCCTTCCTACAGCCTCCAACATGTGTGATTTTGCTCGTTCTTTCCATTTATTCTCAACTGAACGTCTAGGTTTCTCATAAGTTCCTGAACTGATACATATGAGATCTTATTTTTAAGCACAATCTCAGTGTTACGTTGCTACTGATTTTTCTGAGTTTGACACACAAAGAAGAGTGCAGTTAGGTGGAGTTTATCAGCAGCTCTTAATTTAAAGAGCACTTTAAAAAGCTGAAATCCGTACCAGTCCCATTCTGGCTGGGGACCTTTGTTATCATTCCCCTTCCTCTCCTCTCATGTTTCCTATCTCTCTTCACTCCTTATAACAACAATAATAATAGGCAAAAAGGAACCAAAAATAATCTGAAAATAATTGATTACCCAAGTAAATAATCATTTGTACGTGGACAGTTTATCCTCTTTATTTGTTGAATTGTGTACTTATGCTGCATCTTGCTGCATGCGTCTTGTTTTTCCTGTTTAGTTTCTCTGTCCCTCCCTTCAGGCACATTCCCACAACTGCAGGTTCCTGCATTTCTTTGGAACTCTAGACGTTTCATTCTCCATCCATCCAACAGATGCCCGCAGACTCTCCCACCATCTACCTGCTCACCTGTTCCTCATTCCCCATTCACCCATCACAGTATTTCTACCAGCCCATCTCCACCTGCTCCTGACTGGATTGTCAGTATTGCTTATAGCCTTTGCATCCAGCCACCTGTACCTGTTCCTGCTTTTTTGTTATCTGTTGCTGACCTGCTCCTCTCTGAAGGCACATTTGCACATTAGCCTGAACATTTTGTCTACAAATATTCATATATATATTCATTGAATCAACTGATGAAGCCAGCTGTCAGAGCAGGTTTACACCAAGGTCCTGTTTCATGGCCTACACACAGACACACACTCAGTTTCATCCACTCACAGTACTGTGTTCGAGTGGACATTTGGTTGTCATCAGCACTGTGAAACGGGGTCTTTAGACTATAGAAATGTAATATTTGCATCTTTAAAGCAAGGTTCCAGTTATTTAATTTAGAAGTTAAAGCTCTCAGGTTTCATTTTCTTTGTTTACTGTTGCAAACTGTGTACATTGTAAATCATGTACTCTAGGTAGGTCCTAACAGTGATTTTGACTGTTTGAGTTTTGTCTAACCATGATATAAAAAAGAATTATACAAAAAATACAATTTGATGTAGTGAATGAGTGTAAAGTGAAGGTAAAGATGCATAAACATGAGCCATTCAAATATGGATGGAGGCGGAGAAATCGTCCTCTCTGACCTTTATTAACATTCAACAATGATGGTAGCACTGCAGGAACAGTAACACCTTGAGTGATCTTGACATTCATAAACTAGTGGTTCCTTGCCTGTCTGTGTGCTTTGACTGACATCTGGTGGTCATTTATTTCATTTGGCTACTTACTATTTTTAAGGTGTGTGGTTTGCTGTAACATGTTTAATATTATGTTCCATTGTTCTTTATTAACAATATATATATATGATATAATTAGAAGCTTCCTATGAGGAAAGTAAAGACCGAGAATGAATGTTCAAATATGTGCTTTAAGAAAGGATGAGCTGATATAACTCAAATTGTCTTATGAAAGCTGAACACTCAATGCATTGCGGTAGAATTAAAAATAATTTTGATTGGGTAAAAATGAAAATGGAACATTCTTTTTCAACATTTCAACGTTCTCTCATAGCAGTATGGGAAGATTCATATTTGCAATCGTATCACTGCAAAATCGAGGGAGGTTTGGAGTCAGATTGGGAAAATCACATTATATCTTCAAATTCGAGACTGTATAAAAATGTAAATGTAAACTAAACCTTGATAGTGGGGGACAACCAGATGTTAAGCCTCATGAATGCAAAGCTGCTGAGTTTATACAACTTGGTTGCTTTAATAATCTGTGTCAAACTCTTAAGTTGATGCTTGAAGTGGGGGAAAAACTGAACTGTAAAACACACATTCTAACTGACTATTTTATATAGCATCAATTCAGCAAGCACTATACTAAACACTATATTTGGGAAAAACACAAATTCATCATGAATATGATGCTGTCATAAAGATAAATGGTAAGAATATGTCCTCCTGGGGGTTTTTCTGAATTCTGTTAGTTTTTTGACTGCTGTTTCATCAGCAGCTCACTTCTCATTTGCCAGGCAGCGGCTGAAAGAGAGACAGAGGCAGCAGAAAATGTGTGTTAGTTATGACATCAGTGGGTATATCACATTAAATGATAAAAGTTATTGTTGAGAGTTATTGGTTATGTGCTTCCTCCAGTTCATAATGTCTGTGAAGAGATTTCAATGTAAGTGAGTAAACAAGCCAATATCAGGTTTCAATTCATTCAATCATTAACCAGACTGCTTATCCCAAAGGGTCGCAGGGGAGCAAATCCCAGCTAACATTTTTGCAAGAGGCAGGGAAACACCCTGGACTGGTCGCCAGTCAATCGCAGGGCAGACAAACACCAGGGCAACTCAGGGTTCAGTGTCTTGCCCAGGGACACTTCGACATGCGGACAGCAGGAGCTGGTATCGAACCACCTACCCTGGGGTTAATGGACAACCACACTATCCTCTCTGCCACAGCTGCCCCAGGTTTCAATTGTCTTAGTCAATTCA
>JAVQJF010129223.1:0-11473 GCA_036023855.1 Gadopsis marmoratus
TGGTATCTAATCACTCTTTCAAATCTAAATTTAATCGAATATAATTTGACTGTGAATTAAATTGTGGCCTATGATTTGCATATGTTTTGGAAGATGGCAGCACAGCTGTTTCAACCATCAACCATCCCTGCTGCTCTCATTGTGTTTATCTATTTAAATTTTAAATAGTTTGTTTGCTGTGATCTCTTCAATCAGAACTTAAATCAGTGGTTTCAGTTTCCTCCTCCAATTTAATCAGTTTCACCCAGTCAGTAATGGAAGAAAATTCAGTGAAAGAACATTTGATCAATTTGTGATTCTCAATTTGCTTTAATGTAGTGTCGTCAGCAAACATGCAGTCCTTTGTATCATGTAATTCTAAGAGAAGCCATTTGCATGTTTGAGAAACATCAGTGGTCCGATGTAGCAACCTTGTGGAACGCCACAGGTACTTACAGGAGGAGGAGCAAGAACCATTACACCAGCAGAGGATTTCAACTCCATGACAAGAGATTTAAATGTCTGGGCATTGAACATTTAATAGCTCATCCTAGAAATATTACTATTCTGTAAAAAGGAAATGTCAATGACAACATGTTTCTTTTCATATAATCCCTGGCCCATGTGATCCAATCCAACAGAAGCGCTTCTGTAGCTGAATAATGTGGCAATATTAAAAAGTCAGATTGGAGTGCTGTCTTAGATTACATTTTACAATATAGTATAGAAGTGAATATTGACAGAAGGGCACAACTGAGAGAGAAAGGCACAATTACAAGTCTGTCTGCTTCTTCAGCACCATGGATAGCACCATAGATTTATCAATTCACAGCACAGTTAAGCTGCTGGTATTTCACAGCCGTGGTCGGGGCAATAGATTCTAACTTGCACAAACCTCAGTCAGATAAAGGTTTACTGAGTCAGGTTAACAAGGGGGATGAAAATATGTTTTTATTTATTTGTCTGATATAATAATGAGAATCTGAAAGGAAACCTCAAGTTCTGAGTTATGTGCTGCAAATATAGCCTTGGGGTCATGTTAGCTACCTTTCCTGTACAAAGCTACATTTTGCTTGTTGACATCAGCAATAGAAGATTTTTTCATAGCTTCCTTTACAGTGTAAATTGCGCTGCAGGTATCAAAAATGACAGCAGTAAGCTGGTGAACACCAGCAGCAAACAGGACTCGGTGTGTGTGTGCAGGCCACTGAGCTTCTTCTGTTAAACTATATATTTAACAGAAGCTTTAAATATTATAAATATATTCTTTCCATTATTGCTGCTGCTATGGAATACAGATATGAGACTGGAAGAGGTAAAGGTGAGGAAAACAAGACTTTATCACATTAAATATGCTCCCCCATGCCTCAAGCTTGGATTGCATTACTTCATTTTCTATAGGGCTGTATAGATATTCTTGTAATGCATGTGTCCACTGCTCACACAGACATAATTGATGCGGTTAAAAAGAGCAGGTCTGGTTCGGTGGGGCTGCGGTGTCTCAGTACATTTAGTCTGGCAGGATTAAAAATAGAAACTTGGAATAGAAGCCGGAGCTCGGGGTCCGTCGAGCCGAGGCTCCTGGGACGTGGAGGTGCTCGTGGCCGCGCCCACAGAGCGGCTGACATTGAGATGAAGCTGCGAGGGAAGACTGGAGGCTCTTCAGGCTGACAAACGAGACTACTCACGAACTCAGCACTGTGCACATCATCAGGGGTCCAGCAGGGAGACGGAGCTGCAGCGTGGCGCCGGGGACGTCTGGGAAGAGGATTTCATCTGAGCTGGGAACCACATCGATCCACGACAACACGGACACACATGTGAGTTTGTTGCAGCTGTTTTGCCACAAGCTACTACACACAAAGAGAGAGAGAGAGAGATAATAGTCTAAATAGTGTAAAGTAACATGTAGGCCTAGTATTTGGTTAATTAACCCTATAGGCTCATTAGATCCAAAAATAATCCAAAATAATAATTCATATAATTTTCACTGTTGATTGCATATTTACATTATTGGATAAATAGCTCACATTATGCATTATTAAGATTTTATACTTTTCCATTGTTACTGCTCAAAGACCACAGTTATTATAAATGTCGAGTGTCACCACGGAAAAGAAACGTGAGCAAAATGTATCATTACAGTGCAATTAACTGGATTGGTTTTCAGATGGAGGTGCTGCAAAGTGTATAATAATCATATACAGACCCACCACCAGTGTGGTTTGTTAAAAGCAATCACAGCATCTTTTTACATCAGTGCGCATCAGAGAGACTCCCTCTCTGTCAGCCACTGTACTACTCACAGAAATATATCTTTTTTTTAAAGCCTTCTTATGCAAATCCATGCATATTAATATTTTCCTCATGTATATATATTTCCGCCTTGTCTCCCTTAAGGCACCAGAGCAAAATGCTGCCTCCGTGGTGAGGGTCAGAAAATGAACACCTCCTCCTGCTGTGATCCTCCAGGCACCATGTATCAGCAGAGCTCAGGGCTCGGCCTTAATGCCAGCTGTAACTGGACGTCAGTGGACAGTGCGCCACAGCTGCCCACCTTTTCCACGGCAGCCAAAGTCCGAGTGATCATCACCTTCATCCTGTGTGGCATTTCCACCTTCTGTAATTTGGCTGTGCTGTGGGCAGCCAACGGCCACAAGTGCAAGTCCCACGTCCGAGTGCTGATAATCAACTTGACTGCAGCCGATCTCTTGGTCACCTTCATCGTGATGCCCGTGGACGCGGTGTGGAACATCACAGTGCAGTGGCTGGCCGGCGACCTGGCCTGCAGGTTCCTGATGTTCCTGAAGCTGCAGGCCATGTACTCCTGCGCCTTTGTCACAGTGGTGATTAGTCTGGACAGACAGTCAGCTATCCTCGACCCTCTGGCCATCAGCATGGCCCCGAAAAGGAACAGGGTCATGCTGATGGTGGCGTGGACCATGAGCGCCTTGTTCTCGATCCCACAGGTAAGGCCAGGTGACACTGGTTTGACAGAACAGGTGATAGTGGCTTGTTTGGTTCAGTTAAACACAGAGGATGGCCACGTAGCAGGAAGTGACTCAGAGGGAAGTGCTGGCTTGTGCGATAGGTTGTGAACTGTAGTGAGCTCTTGTGTTAGGCTCTCCCTTGGACAGCTGAAACCTATCCTCCATGCTCCATCAGCATAACAGTGAGCAGGCTGGAGGCCTTTACATCTGGCAACACATGATTGGATCATGGATGGCAATTTGTCATCGAGTTACAAAAGAGTCCGTTCGCAGCCTTAGATCCTCAGGTGGGGGCCTTCCGGTCGTTCCAGAATCGAGGCTTAAATCTAAAGGTGGCCGAGCTTTTACCATCAGGGCCCCTCAACTCTGGAACGACCTGCCTGAGGAGATAAAGCTCTCGGAGTCAGTAACCTCTTTTAAATCACTTCTTAAAACCCATTTTTTTTAGACTTCTGATGAAAATAAAAGCTATTTGAATACATCACCTTGGGCTATGGGAAATTATAATGTGCTTTTTTTCACACTTTATAGAGAAGATGATTCACTGGTTTATCAAGAACATATCATGCAGCGGTAATTACAAAATGTTATCTTCATGATTAACTATTTAAAAGAAGTCAACACTAACTGATTGTCCTCTAAGCGTCACTTAGTTACCATTGCTACACCTGTATGCCTTCCATTCTCACAGTTACAGTGATAACAGTGGCAGACTTACCACTCACAAATCTTAGTGATTTTTGAAACAGCGGGTCCTTGATTTCAGACAGAGGTAGACCAAAGCAGCCTCTCATTTCTAGCCAGTGTCTGTCAATATGGCTGAAATTATGTAACATGTAACCCCTCAACAGTAATCTAGTATGAAATGCTCCTTGGCCTTTGTGGATGTAATTGGACAGCAGTATTACATAACACTTAATTTTGTCTGTCTCACCTCTGCCAAACAGACAGGGCAATGAAATTACTGGATTACAACCGCTGCCAGCAAAACGCAATCCTAATATCTTCCCATTTTTAATTCCACAGATGTTCATTTTCCATAACGTGACCATCACCTATCCAACAAACTTCACTCAGTGCACCACTAGGGGGAGCTTTGTCACTCACTGGCAAGAAACGGCGTACAACATGTTCACCTTCTCCTGCCTCTTCCTGCTGCCGCTGGTCATAATGATTGTCTGCTACAGCAGGATCTTCATCCAGATCTCCAAACACATGGAAAAGAGGAACTGTAAGCTCACGGCAGAACCTGGCACTTGGGCGGATCAGAGAAATGCCTACATTTGATTTGCATTTATTTTTAGGTTGACGAGTAATTACCTTCCATGTTCACATCCCAGCAGCCCATTGATACTCGACTCTCTCTCTTTCCACTCAGTGTCGTCGAACGAGCTACATCTCCGTTGCTCAAAGAACAACATCCCCAAAGCTAGAATGAGAACTCTGAAAATGAGCATCGTCATAGTGATCTGCTTCGTATTCTGCTGGACTCCGTATTACCTGCTGGGTTTCTGGTACTGGTTCTTCCCAGACGACCTGGAGGGGAAAGTCTCTCACTCCCTCACCCACATCCTCTTCACCTTCGGGCTTTTCAACGCCTGCCTGGACCCCGTCATCTACGGCTTGTTCGCCATACGCTTCAGCAAGGGTCTGAGGAGCTGCCGCCGCAAAGCCACGGTGACGTCGAACCCGGAAAGTAACGCAGACGTGATAACGGAGTCTTTCAAAGGTACTTCCACTGCTTTGCCGCCTGGAAGAGGGATGGCCACAGGTGAAAAGGACAGCAAGCGTGGGCAGGCTGAGGCGAAATCCTCTGACAGCAGGTGTCTGATTGTGTTGTCAGGAGAAGGAGGACACACTTGCCATTTCAGTGCTGAGATCCCAATATGATGAGAACGACCAGGAAGCAGAACCAGGAACTTCATACTGTTCTGAACTGGTTGAACTATTTCACCTTTTTTTCACCTGTTTAGCAGACACGTTTATTGCACAACCACACCGAACACGCAGGTGTAGCATAAGCATGAAAACTTGTCTTGGTGCGTGTGGCTGCTTGAGACTATCCATCTTATGTAAGGCTTATATATCATATTTATGAACAGTGAACATGTTGGGAGCTGTTTGAATGTTGTGTAAGCGACGGGACAGGACTAGCGGGACAGGACACAACTGCTAACAGTCAGTCAACTTAGCAGGCAAGAAAAGAAACCTGTGGTTAGGTTTAGGGTCAGCTCAATGCAAT
Organism: Gadopsis marmoratus; assembly: GCA_036023855.1. NCBI lineage: Eukaryota > Metazoa > Chordata > Actinopteri > Centrarchiformes > Percichthyidae > Gadopsis > Gadopsis marmoratus. The sequence goes on from JAVQJF010129223.1 coordinate 5,212, forward strand.
ACACCTTAAGGTTTGACGACTTAGTTATTTGGTGTGTTTTCGTAGTGAGTGAATGAACAAATAAAGTCAAATGTTACTTCCCTGTGGACTTCCTAAATGACTTAGGAACCTTTACTCATTTCGTTAAAGTTCCCAGTAGAGCTCAGAACCTGACTACAGTACCTTCCACTGATCTGGACCACCTGAGTGTCACCGGCCAGACTTTGGCTTCAGATCAGCATGTGGCTTTACGACATGAGCTCCTCAGAAATCTCCTGTGACTGCTTACGTAGAAGACGGCAAATCGCTTTGTTTCTTCTCCTCACTGCTTTCTGATGGCAGGGAACACGCTGGTCACTGACCAGGGTGCTTTGCGGGCGTGGTCTCACCCCTGGGACTCACTCTCTGCGTGGTGATCTTGATCTAGACCTCTGCAGCTATATCAGTTCAGTCCTTTCAGACAGAGCCTTGTTTAACTCAGCGGGCAGAGCTAATAGAGCCACCGATGCGGGTTTGGATTAAAGCATCCCAAATACAAAACATCATATACAGTGTTAACATATATCTGTATGGGGATAGTGCATCGTGTCACTGCTAGGGTGCGTGAGCTGCAGTCATGTAAGGGACCATGAGGCTGGAACAACAATGGCGCCACGAGGCAAAACACTGATTTAATTGGACAGTCTTTATTACACCCCCCCCCCTTTCGTGTAGCCTGTAGCCATGAGTGTGGGATAATGATCCAAGCAACCAAAATTATTTGTCTCGGGAGATTTATGGGGCGTTCACAGATCCAGGAAAATCAAAGCCAGTTGCTTCTGGCACCCATCAAGGACGCGACCTGAGCAATGCTAGCTGTGCAACAAAGTACCACTAAATTAAATTTGATGCTAAGATTGTTTTTTTCCATTTGTCATAACCTTTATCGTGAACAATGAATTGCAAAAGTAGCAACAAATTCACCTATTGAACCAAATGTATCCGCCCAGGACTGAGTCTCTAGTCTTTGGTTCTGCTTCCTGTTTTACTCTGAAAGTCTGCCTGTCTCTTTAGTTCCATTAACCAGACTTACGTTTGTCATACGTTACCCGTATGAAGAGGAGTCACGTTCGTAGGCAATAAACAATGGCTGGCTTACTAACGTCTTTTCTGGATTCACACACACTAAAAAATCCAACGTGTGGCTTCTTTTGTTACTTTTTCAATTACAGTTAAGTTCACTGTCTTCTTGGCACCAAGATCATTATGTCGGGGGTGAAAAACACAGAGAGTAAATCGTTCATTCCGGCGCATGCGCACTGCACAACAACAATGCTTGAGTTTCGTTGTTCTCATGTGACAGCTATACAGGCTCAGGATTAGACAGTTTTGTTAATTTTTAAATTTACAGTTAAGTGCACTGTATTGTTTGTACCAAGATAGTTATAGTGTGATTGTTGTTGTATTGCTGTTATGTATAATTTTATTTTAGTTCATGTTCTTTATGGCCATATGTGCAACTATATGTGCAACTACATCAATATATTAAAGCTGCAAGCAGCGTTGAACGGGCCCTCGCAGACCTGTGCACGTCGGGGCGGGCACGCGCGCAGCGACCTCGGCCGCTGAGAGCCCATACGCCCAACTCCTCTCCTAGTCACTAGGTGGCGCTGTGACCAGGGGCGACAACGTGCGTACAGTCGGCCTCAGGCTGAGGCGTGCATCACATGTGGGAAGTTTGGTGCGTCTTGGAGAAAGCCTGAAATTTCCTCCTGCCAGTAGGAACCGACTCGCTTTGCATATTTTTTAAAAGGTCAGTTTCAGGTAATGGCAGATTTTCTGGGTTGAAGCCTCTGTGCAGTTCAACCACTTTACTGCACAGACTAATGCAATTTTCCAGTCAGACATTAATGCAGATAAAGTGCAGAGATGCCTGAAAGTCTTTAAAAGCACATAATGAGCCCATAGCCCTCGTTATCCACACACAGGGAGCTACAATCACTGCTAACCGGTTCAGGCATGTTAATGTGGCATTTAACATCTCTGTAGTGACCTTTTCAAATACGTCGACACTGTCAGGAACTCGGCTGCAAAGTAAAGCTGGAGACATTCAAAGTACTCGATTTAAGAACTGATGTTGATTCAGTCATTTTAAATGGGTTCTATTTTTAATCTAACAACTTCCTTACAGTTAAATGCTATAACACAGGGAACTTTGTTCCTATCAGTGAATTTTATGCAGGAAGCAAGGGCAACACGCACAACTTCTTTTAACATGCAATTTCTTGTGCTTCCTCCTCCCACATGCTGTAGGATGGGTGACGTTCCCAGGTGTGTTTCAGGATCCGTCTCTGGTTGTTCCTGCCCACCACACATCAGGACGGACACCTCCCCGCAGTTTCGGAGCAGCAGCTGGACCTCCTGACGTCGAGCAGTAGATGGAGAGCTTTGCTCCATCTCTCTTTCCTTCCATAGTCCGATGCACCTGGAGCAGCAGCTCGCTCATCCTCTCCACCCTCCCACGACAGGTCGGCACTCACACGTGCCTTTTTGTTTCGTTTTTTTTCCCATTGTGTTGCGCTTTATAAAGTTTATTAGCTTACCTGTTCACTTGTGTTTTTGAAGGAATAAAGAAGCCTTGCATAAAACAAAATGGAACACAGATTGGATTTGACTGGTATACTGACTATATGGAAGAACAACTTAGAAACAATATCCCTTAACCATCATCATATTGATTTCGTATTTCTGATGCGTTCTTCAGTGCAAGATCGTGAGCCAGAATGGTTCAATGCTTGGATCATTGCAATTTCACAGGAAGGTTGACTACAGCAGATATCCATAAGTGGTGTCCTGTTTCAAGGAAAGTTCCTTACATGAGTTATTTTAAAATTTAATTATGAAATGAATGATGTTGAACGCAAAGAACCTAACTAGACTTTTCACGTATAGGATATACATATTGATAACAGCCAGGCAGTTTTTTGCGGAGGAGAAATAAAAAGGTCCTTTTTTTTTTTAAAGTAAAAAATGTGTTCAGCTATTCATGAACACATTACTACTTTTGAACATCACGTCCTTCCTACTGTAAGTTCTCAGTACCTACTTGCTACTACCCTTACTACCAAGCGGCACCCGTGAAGGCAGTGTATGTTATATAATATTGCAATATAGTATAGTATATGGTTAGGGATGAGTTTCTTATTCCTGTCCCCAAAGCAGGAAGAGATAGTAGTGGACTCAGGAAGGGGGGAAAATAAAATAAATAACGATGCAGTCACTCTCCATGAATGACATATTCAGTGCAGACATGTGAAGGTTGGTGGAGAACAAAGATGGCATGTTGATGCAATTGGGCCATATGAGAACAACATGATTATTAGTAGCTTTGCTTCCATCTACTGGCGTGATGCATACACTACATCACTGGAAGACATTTGTCATAATAGCCTCAATGCTAAAGCTACAATAGGCTGTTTAAACAGACTACATTGTAACTTGGCATACTAGAAAAAGCACAGGGTTAGTAATAACATGACTAATGTCTCCATTCTCTGCAAGTGTCCCAATAAGCCATGACGGTGTGACGGCGACCCAGCATCATTACTGGACCCCTAAGCCAGAGCCTCTCATTCATGTCAGTAACAGAGCCCCCAGCAGTCATACTGAAACGCTGAAGGAATATCCAAAACATTCACTTTGAAGATGTCACAGGAAAGAAAGCATCATGATACATCTGAAGTGAACGTTTATCCCCTCAGTTTATCTGTTGGACTTTCACACACGCACACAATGAAAGTAAGCGCATAACTTATTTATTCATGTTAATCGTCTATTCATAATCATTTGTTCATATACTTATTAATATTTAGTAATTATATACTTTAATAAGCTAATAGTTCCAGTTTTACTCATGTCACTAATCATAAAACTGTGTGTGTGCAAGTTGAGCAACGTGACTCCCATATAAGAGGTCAAGGGCGTCGGCTACATGGTGAAGACGGGTCCTTGTGTGGAAACGTTTGGAAATGTGGAAATTATTTTCTTTGTCTCTGAAACACTATAAAAGCTGTGTTTTGGTGTCCTTTCTTTGAGATAGCTTGTGACTTCTGTGTTTCCTGTGTCTTGTTCAACATTAAGGTCGTAGGCAGTTTTTCCACAACAACACAAAAATGAGCTGTTAATGTTATGTGGCATTTCTGTAAAGTCACGGTTCACGGGGGGGGTTAAGCCCATTGTTTCATAATCTGTCTATGCCCAGCATGCACAGTACCAGGACCCTGAAACTGGATCAGCTACACTGAATTAAACCATTGTTAATTGTATTATTTACACCATTGCCTTTCCTACTTGTCTTTTTTGAAAAAGACCTTTTGTAGCATTGAGGCTATGATAACGTGCATGTAAAGTGTTGGTAGTAGTGGTAATGTAAGAGGGGCAAGTGCTGCTCTTTCCAAAGGCCTCCTCCTTTAAGCCCCCACTGCCCCAAACACTAACCCAGTGTAATACCCGTCTATTATAAGCAACGCTCACCTGTGAAGTTTCCGTCCCAAGAAGAACTCTTAACTATTACATTTGAAACTGTTTGCATTTGGTTGGTTTAATACCTGAAATTTTACCGTGAATTTTTATAAATGTGTATTGTGTGGCTCGTGGTAAGGTACTGTTTGTACGCTAATACTAATAGTCGTTTGTCTTAAAATTACCCCATTTTATACTGAGTGTATTTAAAAGTAAATGACGCAACTGTATATGAAGTAGTTAACATTAGCTCCACATCAAAAAAACTACATTGAAATTCTACTTGCACGTGAATGCATCAGTAATAATGCTCCAATATTATAATTTCACTCACATTTTTCTGCTCAATGAGTGTTTGATCATTTAAGTGTTGTAATGCAGGGCTTTTACTTTAATGGAGTAATATTTATATTCAATTCTGTTCAATCCCATTTTTTTAATATAGGGCCAAATCCTAACAGACGTTCTCTCGGGGCACTTTTCACATAGAGCAGGTCTCAACCGTACTCTTTACATTGTGGTATTGACACTTTTAAGTAAAGAGTCACTGCTGTAATCCTTATTGTCATTCATTTCAATAGCCTCTAGAGGGCACTACAGAACTCTCTATTAAATGTGAATGCTAATACAGGCATTGGCATTTGGTAGCTTACCAGATCCAGAGATGCTACAATAACAATGAAAGGGCCATGCAATTAGATTCTTCTCCTACATCTGGTTATCACTTCTGTTCTGCTTTCCCTGCTGTCATTGATCATCAGAGAAACATCAGAGAAAACAGCATTTACTATTGTGAATAGAGCATAGCCTATTTTATTACAATTAGTTGCACAACTGCTTGGTGTGCCGATGCCATTTTCTTTTGCAGGAGAGAGCAGAGTGTTTGGAGGCAGCTTTCTGCCTGACTGCTGTCTCCCAGTCAGGCATGGTCCTCCATGGTCCTCCATGGAACTCCATGTGCATCGTGGAGCCTGTAGGAAATGTCCCCACTTCATGGCAGAGATAATTTGGCAGGCAGGCAGCCGAGGTGAGAGGTACCACAGGAAGATGAAAACAGATGGGATGCACACGCGATGGCTGCCTCTCACTGGGGTTAAAACAAAAAATGTGCTCCAACCCCACAGTTCATCCAAGGTGCATGAACCAAAGACAAGTAAGCAATAACTCAACCACTTAGAAAACCAACAGACCTAATTCTGTAAACATTAACCATTTTAAGGCTGCTGGCTATCGTCACTCATGTTAAAACAGCAGATGAAGCCCCTCACTGTCACCCACCCACGCACATCACACCCCCACTGGGCTATAGGATCTGAACACCTGTTTCATTGTAGAGCTAATAAAAGGAACGGCTCTTCAGGTGTCGTTCTGAGAGACTGTTAGTGTTCCTGTTACAGCAGTTTACACCGCTAAGTACGGTGCCAGCAGCCAGTTTTGTTTTCTTGGTGTCTGAGTCCCCACATAGATTTTCATGTTTGTACTAATGTGTGTGTGTATGTATGTATGTACACGCACACAAAATAAGACAATAATAAATACTTTAGCATGATTTTATTACAGAATATTGGAAGAATGTATCAGCGACTGAAATCAAAAGTATAGTCACTGTTGGATTATTACTGCCGACTGGAAAAGAGAATTGACATCTTCAAATCAGAAGTTGTCAAAATCATTTAGCATCAGTATTGTTGTTAGCAGCTGTAGAGCTTGTTGATCCTCTTGATGTCCCAGGTAGACAAGCCCTGCGTCTGGCCGATCGGGACGTTGGGGTTGGGGATGGGGG
>JAVQJF010129227.1:0-65253 GCA_036023855.1 Gadopsis marmoratus
CCCCCCCCCCCCCCCCCCCCCCCCCCCCCCCCAGAGGCGAGAAAAGAATGCAAGAAAGATGGATTCACTGTTGGCTAATGAGAAGACAAAGGCAGCAGAATCCGCATCGATCTCTGCCCCACAGCACGCTGGCTTTACAGCTCACAGGTAGAGGGATGTAGGAAGCTTACCTGAGGGTAAGAAACCTCGGAGACGGAGGCCAAGGAGAGGCTCAGCGAATACATGGATGTGAGCTACAGTATTGATAGTGAGTGCACACATTCAGGCTTGAGCTGTGTGTGCATGTGGGGGGGGCAGGTAGGATGATGGACAACGCAAAACTGGAAGCAGGGTAAATGAAAAGATGCCTGCTTAAATGAGTCATTACTGTGAAGCAGCAGATGGACTAAATGTGAGATAGAAATCAAATATTTATACAGCAACCACTCTGCATGCAGGGCGGAAGGAAGGAGCAGTGTGGAAACTGTTTTCCCCGAGATGCATTACTGTACTGCAGCTGATTAAATGTCAAATACTTACTAAAAACCAAACATTTTGGAGATGAACTGACGCATTCAATAAAGTACTCGGTGAGACAGCTGTTGACTATAACAGGCACACAAAAAACTCCAAGTCTTGTCTCAAAATCTGGAAAGATCACTTGGCTTTTTGGTGGTATTTACTTGTGTATCAGTGGGGGGGGGGGGGGCTCTAAACGCTGCAGGGGATGGGCGAACAAGTTACCAGCACAGGTGCGCGTCGCCAAAAGAGGAGCACAAGTTGATGCGCTGCGTTACGGCTGCAGGAAGCCACTTACAGGAGGTTGGAGCTGTTCCAGTACACCGCGTGCCGGTCGCTGCTTGCCGACAGCTGCAGGTTTGTAAGCGCCAGCGTGATGATGCTGAGGGAAAACGCTGCGAGAGCCATAATCCCGCCGGTGCCCGTCCAGCCCCGGGTCCCCTCTCGTCCTTCTGTCCCAGGCGACGTGTCGTTCACAACATCCCAGCGGCCAAAGAAAAAGCAAAAACAAACAAAACACGCCTTTTCAAGTTCCCAGTCACCTTAACAGCGGGCTGACTTCTGAGTGCTCTTCAAGTCAAAATCCCATCGCCGACGAGAGACGTGCGGATCATCTCCACTCGTGCCAAATGGGTCTGGACGCGCTGCGCACTTTCCAAGTCACTGCTTCGTTTGTTCGGAGATGCTGCTTTGAGCTGCCACACGCACAGCTGACAGCAGAGCTCCGTGCTTGTCGTTCTTCGCGGCGGCTTTAAAGGCGCGCGAGCTCCGCTGAAAGGTTTGTGTACCTGCCGCTCCTCTCATCATCATCATCATCATCATCATCATCACCACCACCACCACCATCAGCAGCAGCAGCAGCAGCAGCAGCAGCAGCAGCAGCAGCAGAGGCAGCCACACACGCTGCGCACACAGCGCTACAAGCCCGCCCTCTGATGGAGGAGCTGAGCGCACACGTCCATCTATTATGCTGCCAAACACCCCCCAAAAAAAATAACCGTGAGCGTGCGCGTGTGTATCAGTAACCCTGTGGAGAAAATGTTATCTCTTTAATTAAAACAGTAGGGGGAGAAAACCGTGATACTTTTCTGCCTGTACGCAATTCGTGAAGGACCAGTTATATTTTAGGGTAAGGGTTTGGGTTTAAGATCATAACAACAAAATCATTAGAAACAGTTAAGGGTTGCATTTAAGGTTTGTCTGAAGTGAAGGTGAGATTTAGGAGTTTTAATTAAAGGACGTTAACTTTCGTAACCATAAAAGATGTTAAAGGTGCAGCTCAGGTACAAGTACGTTCAGTTCAGTTCTTTCTCTCTCTGTGAGTTTAGGTTCAGTTTGTACTTTGGGTTTAAGCTGGGAACACACTAAAAGACCAAAATCCTCACCAGCTGTGAACTGACTCAGTATCACACATTGAATCTTTGTCACAGTCCATTATGAGCACGCTGTTCGAATTTCTGTCAACAACCAGGAAAAAAATGGAAGCTGTTTGCTATACAAATAGTGACAAATTAAAGGAAAAGCCAGCATGATGGTGGAGAGAGGACACGCCGATAATGGCCCCATTTGAGATTGTGAAAGATGGCATGCTACGATTGGTCAGGTTCCAATCAAAGCAGGGGTCTGATCCGACACCGACCAAAGCGTCTGAGATAATGCTTTCTAACATAGTCTGTCTGTTTTACAGTCAGTCTGCATGTTCACATAGACACAGCTATGATCTGAGTTTAGTATAAAACATGCATGTGTGATAAACAGTGAAATATTCTGGAGTATTCGTGCCATAAAGCCCTGGTGCCACCTGTTTGATGCTCAAACCGGCTCAATCTGGATGGACACAAGTATGTTTTTGTGTGTGATTTTTTTTTTTATTGTTGGCTTTAGAAAGAGTTTCATTCTTTAGGTCTTTGGAGAGAAGAATGTTTTGAGTTATTTTGGATTCTCTAACAGGGGTTATCAGTTAAGGTTAAAATAAGGATTCAGCCTAATATTAGCAAATTAATACAGTGGAAGGCCATCAAAAGTAATGGCATGTGTGAATAATTATGTGTGTGTGTGTGTGTGCATGTGTGTGTGTGTTTAACAGTGAAATGCAGACAGAGAAAATTTGTTGAAAATTTGGAGACTTTAATTAACCTGTTTAATTTCGCCGGTGGTGGTTTAACCACTCTATCTAGCCTAACGGCAGCCCGCAGTATTAATGGCTCAGTTAATTCCAAATATTAAGCATTAGCCTCGGTTTGATTAACTCTGCCAATTTCATATCTCATAATAGTGTCTTTTTTGGAGGGGATATCAGTGATATTCACACCCATGAATGTGCTCGTAGACGCTGTTGGTGGAACTTTAGCTGAGTGATCCAAACATTAATCTGAATGACCTCCAATGATGAATGAATGTTCATTACACCTCTTTGCAGAGTCCCTGAAGGTCAAATTCACACTTCTTAGAGTGAGGAGAAGTAGCCGGAGTCAGATGTAGGTCTGCTGCCTACGTCCTCTCTCTCATTCATACACGTTGTCTGTCTAGTTTGCTCTCACTCATTCGCTGCCTCTCTGTTGTTTTTGTCAGTGACGACGCCTCTCTTGAGTAACCCTCCAGGCATGTTGCCGTGGCGACTGGAGTAAAGGGGCGGATGAAAGAGCAAGCGCCACCACTTTTTTCCCCCTACCAACTCTCCCTCCCTCTGTCCCACCACCTATGTGTGCGGCTCCACTGGATCACTCGCCTCCATCCACACCAACATTTGTCATCCTCTTGTCACCTCGCACTTAAGTGGGGAAGTGTTGCAAATGAGGGGCATATGCCTCCATTTCTTCTTAAGCTGATGATCTCTCGCTTCCTGTTGCGTGCACCGGCCACACGGTGCCAATGAAAGTGTAATGGAAATATAGAAAGTGACAGTTCATGTGTTTCCTGGACCGGTCTCAACCAGCAGAGGCACAAATGCATTTTTATGATGTGCTTTGTGTGCATGAGTGTGAACACATTTGTTCTTTCGACTTTGTGCCATGTGATGCAGTGTTTATGAGTACTTATTGTCTCCTGCAGCCTCTGCAGCTGCACAGTTTGCATTTTGCTATAGGCACCGGTACGGACTTTATTAACAGTAACCACGGCTCTTTACCTTGACGCTGACTCTGTTCGTAATTAATTCATGAACCGCAGCTATGGGCATATTGATTATTCAGATAATTTGTAATCATCAATCAGCCTCAACACTTTCATATATCCTTGTTGACTTCATATTGATTTCCTACCAACTTCATTCCTGGTGTAAGCAATATTCCAGTAGAAAATGTGTTGGCTTTTTCTTCAGCTGGATTTCTTTATTCTTCCTCCTGGCCTTCTTACTATGCTATCATTTATTTCCTTCACCCATCTGTTCCTCTTTTCCCTTCGTCTCATTTTGGAGTAATCTCATCTTTAATGTTAATGGATTAAAATGAGGTTGTCTTGATTCAGTTTAATGTCCAGTGGCGATGTCAGTAAACAACGATTTATTTGATTAATCAGTTAATCTAGTGAAATGTCAAACTCTGAATATAAAGTAACTGTGACAAAAATAACAACACCAAACAGAAGCCTTTTGAACTCGGAGACGCAGACAAATGAACACCTCTGTGTGAAAGTAAGAGTCACCTCGCCATCCTCCCTCATTCTCCTTTTCTTTTTTCTTTCACTTGGTGTGAATCTGCATTTTGCTGTCCTTAACTCCAGCATTTCCATGCAAGCGGGCAATGGATAAAAAGAGCGAGGGACAGAAAAGTTACAGAGTGCGAGAGAAAGAGAGGAGGGAATAGAGAATGCCTGGGGGCAGGGATAGATCGAGGTTGGACGAAGGAAGAAATTACAGTGCAGGAATCAAGGGAGAGGTAGAGAAGGTTAAAGAAGACTAAAATACAAACTGAGAAGCTAAGGAGTGCAGAATTGGGAGAGGGAGAGGGAGACATGGAGGCATTAAAGGCCAACAGTGTTTTTGGTAATGACGCGGTGCTGAGGAAAGTCCTGGCCCGAGCTCCAGGTGGGCCTCCATCGTTTTGTCCCCTCGAGTGTGGTGCTTAACCTGCCTCGCTTCAGTAAGTGCCCAGCTGTGCAAATGGCTAATGTGATTGTGAAGATATAAGCCCAGGATAATGGCATCTGCCAAGCAATCAAGGACAATGTTCCTCTGCGTCGGGCTGTGATGAAAAGGGAGCGCCGGGAAATGGATGCTGCGATGAGGGCTGAGCCTTTGGGGAAGGGAGTGATGTGTTGGTAAATGGTCGTAAAGGACAGAGGGTCAGAAGAGCAAGGAGATGAACTGTGAGGACAATCTGTTTAGAGGAACAGATAGGAATGAAATAGCAAAATAATGTCAGCAGTACATTGGCATGGTATAAGGGCACAATGCTTCTTAATAACTCAAAATATGGCCACCACACGAGGGCTTGTCTTGTAACCACAAATTAATGTTACATAATGCACCCTCTACTATATTTAGTGTGAGATGTATTAAAACAATGGTTGGAAATTTGCCACGCCACCTTCTATTACTGTAAGGTTTAAGGTAGAGGTATGCTTGAAACGACCGACCACGTCTGAAGGCAAAAGTGGAGCTGTTCTGCAACGGCAACACTCGAAGCTGGGGTGAAAAGCCTGCCATCATGTGCACACGGTTCATGCAAAAAGCGACAGATGTATTTGCGTGAAGAAAGAACAAAAGAGAGCTTGAGAGAGACATTCAAGCCCTGCTTTCTTTCTTACCTCGCACACCTGGCTAATTGCTGTGATGAACTGTGTGTGCTTGTCAGATTGTTACAGAATTCAGAAATATCTGGACGCAACTGCTCCAATTCTGACGACATGAAGGCGTGGGAGAAGGGTTTCAGACGCTGTTCCACCATCTGAAAAACATGTTGGTTGAAGTATACCAATACCTTTATGCTGCCCCTGTATGGATGGAATATGCTTTGACTGGAATACTTACTGCCCCATAATAAATTAGTCATTGTCTTATATGTCTAGTTTATAGTTACTAAGTACAACGTACAATATTTGATCCAAACTGTACAAATAAAAATAATTTGGGAAACTGATTGGAGTTTTGGTAGAAACATTTTATGTTAACTTGATTTGTCCCAGTAAAGTTTAGGGAAAATTGATTCAGTCAGGTTTAGTTATTTTGAAAATGTCACTATAGCATCGCTTAGTCTAAATCACGTCAAAATTTAGATACATGATGGAAATTTCTTTATAGGACACACATAGACGGACTTTCAGTGTTCCTTAATTCAGCAAATCAAAATAGATTTAATGTATAATACTTGGCCCTAGATGTGTATCAAATCTCATCTAATTAAATCATCAAGATTAAGTAGTACAATTTTTGTCCTTTGCTATGCTGAGTGAGTGGTGCAGGCTCACTCTTCTAAAGGGCCTCTAAAGCTCTAAAGAGCCAACACACCTTGTTTTGACAAAGGTCCAGTTTTGTGTTAGGCCACAGGATTCTCTTCAAGCTTAAACTCTTAAATAAACCTAAATGTGGCTCAGATGGTAAATAAAAGTCTCATGTAGTACACTGGTACACAGGTCAGCCTAATGCACATGATGGCCTGTATTTGGAAGACAGAGATGCACTGAGAGGGTTAACAAGGTGGAGGGGTGTCGAATGATAGAAAATTATGTTTTGACAGTCAGTAGGTGGCAGGGCATGGGGAATGCCGAGAATAGATGCACTTTCAATGGCATAAAATATTGAGGAGAGGAGAGCGAAAACAAGAGCCGAGCAGCATGTGTCTGATGAGCAAACAAAAAGAGGAGAGCATTATTAGCATGACTGTTACAGGGAAGAGGAATATGTTTCTCTGCACAGAACCTTCAGGAAGCTGAAACAGAAACCTACAGAACATTCGTGAAGAACCCAAAAGGGTTCAGAATTGATTTTTTTTACTATAAAGGTTGAAGTAGCTCTGGGAATGTAGATGCTGTAAAAAAAAAAATTTAAAAATGAGATAAAGCTTTATATAGGCATGTGAAGCGGTTCACTTGTCTTGCTATTCTTTAAAATTCCAGTACGATTTAATTAATTTTGCAAACAAAGGTGGGAGGAGAGGCTTCAATAAAAGACACATCATCATCATGAAAGAGAATTAAACTGTTGATCTTTCATTCGCAGGAGAAATATGAAAGCTTAGAAAATATGGAGCTGGCATTTTACTGTAATTCTGCATTATTGAACAGGTGCAATTCAGAGAACTAATTTGGTAAAATACGGTTTGATCTGTAGTGTCTGTAATCTGCTGCCAATATACAGTACAGGCTGCCTAATTAATATGGTCTCATGAAATAATAACTATATTATCTGTATATTGATTATAGTGGTAATGTTAATGACAGACAGACAGACAGACAGATAAAAATGCTCTATGCTTCTTCATGATTGGCTACAAATCAATACAAGTAATAGAAAATCTTGTTGCCAAGTGTTTTGTTCACTGCGGCTGTCTTGGAAATGAGGTGGTGCACGTTGTTAAAGAACACCAAGAATTACACGCTACATGAGCCTTATGCAATACCATTTGAAAAGCATTGATCAACCTGATAGCATGCTGAGAGCTACGAGAGGTATGAAAAGAAAATGCTGAGAAAATAAGGAAGGCAAGAGGTGATGTTTATTGTACACTATTTTCTCCCTGGTTAAAAGGTTTTTTTTCCTCAGAGGTTTGGTTTTGTACGACAAAGCAAACAACAGCTGAGTCAATAACCAGCCTCAAATCAGCAGCCTCGACTGACCACAGGACGAGCATCGATTGAGGAAGCAATTAAGTAAGCATCTCAATGTATTCATAAAGGAATGGTTCTCTCTTCATCCTCTCTTTCTCTCCCTCCATCCGTTCTCATTGCTGTCTTTTGGTAAGTAAAGGTAGTGTCCCTGAAAACCTTTAATGATCGGTAATTGGCTGGAAGGAGGGCGTCACCAGTAAACACCGCTTCCTTCTCATCGTCTCTTTGCTAACTTAATGACACTCCCTGAACGGCAAGACTTCACTTTGCATCTCATCACCGTGCTTGCCCACAGCTCTAATGAGAAGCAGTGGAGGTACAGTAGAACTGCACTGGCTAAGAGAACTGACTGGCAGTGTGAATCAGAGTCAAAAGGCAGTGTTAGTCATTGCCATCGCAGCCTCAGGCGTTGGCTGATTCTTGTAATGCACACAGTTATTATTAGCATAAAAACGACTGGCAATATGCCACAATAGCTTGTACAGTACATGCAGCTGGAACTCTCAGATCAATGTGTGACCACTTAGCCCTCTCAGCCTTGTTATCCCTTGTCTCTATATGGTGTCTTAGCTCTGTGTTGTCAAACAATGTTAACACGCTGCGTCCACTCACCTATCCATCTATCCTTCATCCAAAAATATACAGTCATACGAAACCTGCTACGTCTTCACATGGACAGCTATTTTTCGCCTCCTCTGTAAATGTTAGGTCGAAAGTTCACTTTGAAATAATGGAGCATGTGACCTTTTTCTCTGTGAGCAGAAGATATTGCTCCCGAGGAATTGGAGCATTTTGGATGAGAGAGGTGTACAGAGGAGGAGGGGTGCAGCAAAGCCCCGAGGGAGAGCGAGAAATGTCACAATCACTACCGGAGCAAGGCCTGGCATGGACGTCAACCTTTCCCTGCGTGAGCTTTCTGGGAAGGAAAGAAAAAAAAACAGCCGCTGGACTATGGGAATTTGAATGATATGAGTAGGAAGACAAGCTGATTATGGAGGATGATGGCACACTACATTCAATATTCATCTAGCTGATAACTAATGGTCTATTATGTATTGTCAGGGAGATAACAAAATGCAGTGTCATTTACAGTACACTCGCCTGTTATAGGCTATTACTCATAACCATGCCAGTGCTGCAGACTGCTGTGTTCACCAAAAGGTCTGCATGCAACAAGTTACTGTAGCTCAGCATTATTATTATAATAACAGCATCCTGTCATACTGCGCCGCCCTACTTTTTAATTTAACCTGTATAAGTATATATATATCTTAGATCAGGTCAGGGTCCCCAAGGGGTTGCAAGATAAATCTGAGGTGTCACAAAAAGATAAAAGAGAAATTCCAGAATTTTCCAACCTGGGACTTATTCTCCAAACTGCAGGGATGTAGATATTAAGTCTATTGTCTGTTCCGCTCTGGATGATGCACCTGGATGCCAAGCACCATAAAACTAGAAGAAGCAGAAGAACTGCAGCCATTCTGACTGTGGCCATGCTAACTTTGCACTTGTCACATTTGTTGTACAGATTCAGGAAAAGTGACCCCGGCAGAACAACGGGTGAAGCAGTGCATGCCTCTAACTAAACTTAATTAACTTAAATTTTAGAATAATCAAACACTTGTCTCTGTGTCATGTAAACACAGAAATTACCCCTCTGTATTAGCTTTTGTAGCTAACTGCAGATAGAAGATCTACTTGCTGGGAAAATTGCCAGCTCAGAGACAACATTTAATCCTCACAGAATATTTGTTGTCAAACCACTCCTAAAGTCCATAATACTTTCTTGTTCCTGAGCTTTTGACCATTTCACACAGTCGTCATCAGCAGATGGAGTTTGCTCAGCTGGAGTGGAACTGCAGATTTTCAAACTTTCCAATATGCTGAGAAAACAGTCGTACTGTATCTAATCTGTATTTAATCTCTCATTGTCATATTGTGCCATGTTGCAAACTGCATCTGGCACTTCACGCACCGTAGGACTTATTTGCAAATATTATTCAAAGGTCTTAGTAAATTCCTGCACAGATGTATGTGAATGGTCTGTGTTGATTCATGGGTTTGTCTACTGGGTGAAAAATGAAACCCTGTCCAACTGTTCAAAAGACTTTACTCCTGGTTGTCATATATCCGTAGTACAATATCACAGCGACACATGGCAGGATGCCCAGAAGGCCTTTACTTGATGCTCAGGACTTCAATCATGAGTCCAACTGACGCTCGGGTCACTCATCTCTTTGGCATTGGACCAATCCCAGCTAGTGATGCCCAGGCAAGCCATCATGAGGTCAGTATGTCAGGCCTGACCATCTTGCACAACCCTCCGCCTGTTGAGCCGAAGAAGCTGACTGACCTAATTAGCTGTTTGAAAAATTGCCGTACTGTCTGGCATGTGGCTGATTTGGGTGTGTGTAGTTTAGTGCTGGTTTCTACGTAACAGAAGGAGTGACAGCGAGAACAGATGGCCAATGGCTGGACTAAAATGAAACATTTTCAGTGCCTTTCATTCATTGCTATTGATTAATCCAGTTTGTCGGCAAAAGTAGGCATTACTGCAGTCATGCCTCAATTGTTAATCTACGTATAACACATGAACCTGTAAAGGGCTTCACGTTTTAAGCTGTTTTACCAGGAAATCGGTCTAAGAGATCCCATAGAACCTGTTACATGTAGTATTAAAATTTCTACTTTTTAACAAAAGGTAGTCCAGTTTTAACAGATGGGTATACATCATTTCTATCCTGTACTGTTATCAGCTGCTCCAACAACACACATCATTGGGGAAAAAAAGGGAAAGTCAAATCCACAAGCCTCTGCTCCATGAAATGAATTTTATGTTTATATTTCTCCATTAAATCTTCACCTATTGTTCAAATTCTGAGAAGACCAGCAGACTAAAAATCTCCAAAGCCTGTTTCATAACTAATTTCAGAGTAGTGCTTGGAGACTATTAACTTCACACAGACTGCCTTCGTCTGTTGGAGGGGACGACTGCTGACCGCGAACAACCCAAACATCTCTGCCTCCACCGTCAGTGTAAACATGTTCAGTTCAACTCTGGCAACGCTTGAGCACGCGACACATAAATCAGCCACTGGGTCAACCGACAGCACACACATTGTCCACAAGTTAGCAGGTCTCAGTCCTTTTGTTCTGCTCCTGATCACATGTCAAGATAGTTCATCCAGACTGCCCAATTGACAACATTCCCAGGTGAGAGTCACGAAGCAGTATCTGCCTCTATTTTAATCCCCTTGTTCTGGCTTCTCCCCTAGCACCCTGGCTCTTTTATTTTGGTGAACGTCAGTATGAGCCACCGGGGGATCAGCTGATGCTCAGAGAGCTATTTCAGCAAGCCGCACAGACCGCTTTGTTGTAAGCACTTGTACAAAGGCCAATTGCAATGTCTCAGAGGAGTAATGTTAGTCAGTAGTCCAGTGAGGAAGAGCAATGAGCCAGGCAATCAGTGTTACTTGTTCGCAGCACAGTGACACACAGCTGACGTGGTCGCATATGGAGTTACACAAGCCTCATGAGGGACTTTGTGTGTAGCTACATCTGATTTTAACCTCAATATACCCAGCTGTATGGCGGCCATCTTGGAGAAATATGTCCTCGTTTCTTTTTCTGGGCTCTCTGATGAGCCGATAATCAACGAGGGCGACACTTGTGCAGAGACGGTCATCAGATTCTATTGTTCTAGTCTCGTCTCTATCATGCTGCCAGACAGAGAGTTTCTCATGGCATGATGGTTTTTCCAAATGTTAATTATTCTTTTGAAACGTGCCACTCCAACTTCAAGAGAAGGAACGAGAAAGGCAGAAAGTGAATGATTGAGTGGGATTTAAAACCCTGGAGAGGCTGGGAGAGAAACTTGTTTAGCTACATTAATGTTGAACTTTGGAGAGAGAGAGAGAGAGAGAGAGAGAGAGAGAGAGAGAGAGAGAGAGAGAGAGAGAGAGAGATGAAAAAGGTAATTGCATTCTCTCTATTGAGGATGCCTCATTATTTGTGGTGATGTGAATCGCATCAAAGCAGCTTATTATGATCATCAGTGCTCGATAGTGGAGATGGAGGTGATCCACTCCAGGGCTGAGGGCACAGCCGTAGTGTGCTATTGATTTGGCTGTTAAGAGGTGCTTGTGTTACAAAGGGCATGCATCTCAGTCTTCCATTAAGATAATTATGCTTTCTATTGCCTTTTGCACACCTCTGTGGCCCGTTGAATGAATAAAATCACAAATAATTAAGTTGCTCTTTATGTGTTTTTTGCCGAGCTGAGGAAACTAAGCAGCTACATGCCATGTGCAAGGTTGTGCAGGTGCTACAAGGTGAGAAATGAAATAATGTCTCAGCAGAGAAACCAGACTGACTTTATCATAAACTGCAGGCTTATGGTGATTTCATAACAATTCCCTAAAATTCTCAATTGGCCCTTCAGATGTTGAAATTCAGAGCAATTCAGTTCTGTTTTGTGCATGAACTTAATTGGGTGTTTGAAGTTACTTAGATGCTGTCGAAAAGTTGTTTAAATAAAAAAAAAACAACTCCACAGTCTATAATGAACAAAGCCAGTTTCACATTAGACAGGGCTTTAACCCCAAAACCTGACACAGTGCCCTCTGAACACACACTGCTTGTGGTCTTCTTCCACCCTTTTATTCAACATGCCAAGGGCCTTCTGGGAGGACCTGTTTTGTAGAGAACAATTTGGTATTAGCATTTTCAAAAGGGCAATCGAGTCAGCGCGTCAGAAAACAGGGAAAGGTCACCAGGTTTCCTGCCGCTTAAAACCTCCACACTCTATCAAGTTCTTGCCTTGCTGCCACGGACCAGCTCGTGCCAAATTGAAAGATTGCCCATTTTTCTCCCCAGTGACATTAAGAGGGTCATTTAGCACTCCAGCTCCTAAAACCCTGATTGGTCTGAACAAGGCCTTTACCCCCGAACTGCAGCAGACAGAAATCAGTGGAATGTGGTAGCAAGATCTCAGACCCCCAGACGATTTAGGGCTCGGCTGTGACATGACTGGCACTGAACCTCTGGGGTAAAATCAGCATGCTGAGTTGGGAAAGGGCTGAGAGCACAGGCGGGTGCTTGCGGCGGGATTTCTCCATGAACGTCTGTCTGACTTCCAGCGAAACTGGCGGTGCGTGCCTGGTGCGTGCTGTGTGGCAAAGCAAGCAAGGGCCCCCACGGAGGTCGGTTCCAGAGGTGGGAGAGATGTGCTTACACGGTTGAGTTAGCTAAGCCTGCAGATCCAGAGGGGACAGAGGGGGTGGCATGGGGAGGAGAGGCAGAGCTCCTGGGAGCAGCGTGAGTCTTGGCTGTGGATAAAAGTGCTGCCTCGCAGGCACTGATATCTCTGAGTACCCCAGGGTTGACCTTGGCAAGCCAGCACTCGCTGCCAACCCATCTGCTTGTTATAGAGATGTAGTGGCTGGGGTGGTAAGTGAGGTACCTTATTACATGGTTGTCATTAGAAAATCTGTTTAAAATGTTGCATGCACCAAACGGACACAAACAAATCCATAGATCAAAATCAAAACAATGCTATTCTCACAGCATGCAGGGAAACCAGCAAGTCTGACATAATGCTGACATTTTGACACCCATTTTCCATATCCACTGATTGTGTGCAGGGTCATAGTCTTAATGAAATGTACCAGGAAGTGCAACCATTATAGATATACCATGTTTAGAGAGCTATGAATGATAAAATGGCATGTACAGAATGAAGGAAAGACCAATATAGAGTATGTACAGTATGAATAAACGTAAATATGATATGTACAGCATGACATATAACGATGTAACTGAAACACTTAGCTGGTAGGTGTCACGCCCCGTATCGGTGTGAATGGTTGTGTTTCGTGTTTTCTGTTCCTTGTCTTGCGCTTTCTGGGTTGTTTGAGTCCGTGTCCCGTCTCAGCCGCCCTCGTGTTTCCCCTGATTGTTGGAGTGTTTTCACCTGTTCCCCTGTGTTCACCTGTTGCTCGTCCCCTCGTTAGTGTCCTGTGTATTTAAGTGTGTTCAGTGCAGTGGTTCTCTGTGGCGTCATTGTCTTTGTCACATGTTGCATGCGTGGATCGTCTCTGTGTGCATCACCTTTTCGTTATCAGCTCCCTGGTCGCCTTGCCTTTTGTCAATCACTGTCAATCAAATCAGATCAAACTACATTCACACGATCCTGATGTAGCAGATTAGCTGAGTTTCTGAGTGTTTAACTCTTCATAAATGATAACTAAAGATGTTTTTTCTGAGCTTCAACTTTTTATAGCTGCTTATTAAGCATATTAATATATTTAGTATATTAAGAAATCTTCATGTTTTAGAGAAATACTGAAGATTTGTCACCACGTTACCAAGCTACCAAACAATAGACTAGAATTTCTATTTTTATTTTTTTTTGTCATTTGCATTTGAGCTAATTTCAGATACATAACTAAAGAGGTTTCTTACATGATATAAAAAAGTAGTGTTTAGTGTGCCTGTCAATCAATCATGATTGAAAATATACGATACATAGGACACTTTTTCACCAAAATAACTGATGTAAACAAACATTTAACAGTCCCTGAAAATATTAATAATTTAGATTGTGTTGTTGTCCCTGTATTAAGATACCTGTCAATCAATTTGAAAATGATAGAGCCTTGGATTTTGCTGGCGGGGTGATGCTCACATTTGGATCGCAGATTGCACCTTTCTGTGTCCATTCACACTGGAAATTGTCTCTACAATGTAATTATGTGTACTATGATTCAGTGCATGTGTATTATTGCTGAAATTCTTAACACCAAACCAGTCGCTTTTCATTGACTAATACCTTTCCTCTCCAACCACCTGGTGTCTCTCAGCTGTTCGGTGATGTCTTCTTATCCATGACAGGGTTCAGACTAATGTGAAGTGCCATACTTGGGGTTTGCATGGGTTTTATTTTCTTCAAACCAAATCTCCTGATTAGAATGGAGCGTGGCGCACCAGGCACAATGAGTTTACTGAATCTCAGTCATGTTGTGTTCATTTTCTCCTCCCTCCTCTTGCCTCGGCCCTTCATTGGTTCTGTCAGTCTGTAAACGACGACTGAATGTGTCTTTCCACCTGCTCCTCTCATCATCAGCATGTTATCACCGCCTGAACACTCTTTCTCGCTCATTGCCTCCTTTCTCTCCCCTCTCCCCTGTCTTTCTTCACCTGTCCTCTCCCACCCCTCTTTCTCTTTCTCACCATTTTCTCTCCCTTTATTCCCCTCATCCTTTTTGCCTGTGCGGCATGTGGCGAGCAGGTAAATAAATCACTAAGCAGCTCTGGAGAAGATAACGAGGCAACGGGGGATACTCTGCACTCTGCAGATGTGTGCAGATGCTTCGCCTGGAGCCACATGGAAGAGGACCATGCCACTTGATATATATACACCAGATATCTGCTACGCCCCTAGAAAAACACATGGACTCTAATCAGATACTCCGAATAAACACTGTTTTGAATGCATGAAGTGTAATATTTAGCTGGCCTGTCTGCATTAGACTGAGAAACATTTGGAGGGGCAGCAAAGGGGGCAGAGAAAGGGAGTGACAGAGGATTGCTCAACCTTTTCTTTCATGCTCTCTGAATTCACCATTCTCCCAAAATTATTCAACGTCTCCCAACGGGAGTCCAAGGATGCCAAGAGGGAGGTTAAGAGACGGTGAAAATATGCCCAGGGTGAAATTTCACTCTTGGTGATTTTACATGCAGCAGATACAGAGACAATCACCAACACGCAAAGGCCCAATTACATTTTCCGAAAAGAAGAAGAAAGACACAAAATTGTGACATTAGGGTAATGAAGGGAAAACTTTGCTAATGAGAAAGAGAGACATAGAAGGCGAAAGAGAGAGAGAGAGTTTACTTCCATGCTGGTTTGGTGACAAAGGAGCATAGTTCAAGAACAGTGAAAGACTCGGAAGAGGACTTTTAACTTGCAATTAAATCCTTGCTTTGGAAAAATGATTATTCGAGCCCTGAGAGAAAGAAAGCTAGCTTTCATTTAGAGGAGAGAAAGAAAAACAGCAAAGTGAGGAGACGAGGTGGGGATGACGAGGAGCAAAGAGCAGAGTAAAGGCTGCCATCAGAGAGAGATCTTCTTACCAAATGACACTAATAAGCAACACAGAGCTGAGAAACACAGGGATAAATAAATCGATTGTCCAACCACCGACCGAATGTCTGGCAAGGAAGAAGATAAATGAGTGAGGAAATATTATCACAGCACATTATACGAGTTTGCTATGATTGTATTATACTGTTATAATTAATGTTGGGGTGGGTCTTTGATGGGTGGGTGCATATGTTACGCATGCAGAAGCATGTTTGTGTGTGACGCTTCATATGGAAGTTTGTGACACTGAGGAGTTTTCTTCCTGCTGATTATGCAGGTGAAGTGCTACAGTATATTAGGATTTGCTCAGCTAAATGCTTCATGGCATCTAGACAATGGCTTATTTATTAACACTTCTGCCAACCATTGGAAAAGCAAATGGAAGCTCAATTAAGGCGAATAAATTAGGATTAACGCAGAAATGCAGCGCATTTTCATTTTAATTAAATGTGTTTATTATTTATTTCCAGAGGCATTGCAGGGGGGAAGCAGGGGGAATTAGGCGCCTCAGTGCTTCCTTACAGGATGACACAGACTGAAGGAGAGTTACCCAGGTGGAGGTCTTTGTAATCGGAGTGGCTGCTGGATGACACACATTGTGCACTTTCACGTTTTATGACAAAATGATATGGTTATCATTATTACTGATAGAAATTCACATAAAATCCTCATCCCACAGCCTGATTCAAAGCGTATTTATGATCCCTGCAATGCGACAGTGGGAATCAACACGGCCGTCCCATTTCATTCTTTTAAAGTTACGCTTGGAGAGATTTTATGAGCTCCTACACAAATCATATTAGATGAGTTGCCACCAAGTCATTTCTTATATACTATTACTGCACCTCATCACATTCCCAGAAGGAGAGGAGGCAAGAAATACAGTGAGGGTGTACACAGAGTGCCACATCGCTAAATGGCAGAGAGACAGCGGAGGGGTGACACACATCGTGTCATCGATGTCATGGCAGCGCGTCCCGCTGTCTTGTACGGTATAATCTAACCAGCCTGTGTGTTAGACAGGCTTTTTCTGCCATGCCAGCGTGGCTTGTTGGAATGGAGGTGCAATGACAAGACAGACAAAATCAGGGACATGATGCAGGCAGATGCACAAACAGACAGACATAATCAGACATACAGTTTATATCCACCCACACACATACAGTTATATCCATCTCAAACTGAATTATGGACCTCTGTTGAATGGGTTCCCAGAAATTCCAGTCCCATTATGCAGTTTGGTGATATATTTTTCTTATATTTGCAGATAAATGGCCGAACATAATTGGTATAAAATCACATTGAGATGATTTGCAGTGCTGCTACAATAAAGTTGCATAGCAGAAATGTTTTAAATTTCACTTAAACCTGGCAAACATCATTAGATTTTGATGACGGCCCTGAATCAGCCCTGTAGAATCAATACATGTTTTCTGTCAGTTATGCAGGAGAAAAGCCAGTGTGTAAATAAACCAGAATACGATGCAGTCACACAATCTGATGTGTTTGACTGAGAGACATTTTCAGGAGAGGAAGAATTCACCCTTTTCCTGTTACCATGTTTCATGTTCACAATTGGTTTTCAGCTACGCATACTTCTGAAACAGACAAAATGAGGAGAAGATTAAATATGTATAAATGTGCCACTAAAAGCAGGCAAGCAGTTCACTGATAAACAGAAAATCCAATCCATAAATTACAAGTGAAGAAAGGCTTGTGGGAGGAAAGCAGATACACCATTAAGGTAATTTACAATGTTTCAGCAAAAAACTATTCTTGAAACATATTAAAAATCAAAACCTGCATTACCATATAAGTAAATACCAAAGAACAAATTTTTTCTTCTACTTTTGATGATGTTCTACACATAATAGACCCAGATTGGCGTACTGTAATACTGCCAGAATGAAAGTGGTATTACAGCAGGACAGACAGGCAACAGAAGGAGGCATCCAAATCTTCTCTGTTGCAAACCCCCCAAGCTGCAGAGAAGAGTGACATTTTACTGAAATGACTAGAGCATAGCCAATCACTATCGCTGAGGAAAATCTGTCAATCACAGAAACATATACATAGGCGAGGGTTCACCCCACATGGAATGTTTATCCTCTCAGTGTAGTTAAGCTAATTGTGTTTTTTGTTGAATTTTATACAAGAGTAGTTTTTGAAGTGGTAAAGGAAAAATCTACATTATGACATTCACTGTAGCTGTCACACTACAAGACTAGTAAATGTGTTTTTAAGCAAGCGCTTAGAATTTGTGGAAAACTCACACTGGAGATAAGTGTTTTGCTTGGAGCTGGTGGAGGTAGGTTGGTTATTACATAATTACATAAAGCGTAACCCTTTGTTGTGCATTTGCTCCCCTCCACACCTGAACCCAGTAGGAGTAAAACTGTAGCCTCAGCAGCACTTTGCTTTGAGTGGTATAAATACGCCTATACGTCCATTGTCTTCTTGGATAGATGCAAGCATGAATCAGCTCTCCATTAGACTTTCATGATTGAAGAGAACGACAGCCCACAGCTTTTATTTCCTTTACATTACCTCTCCGGTCACAAAGGTAGAAGGGTTCTTTGCAAGCAATGATATGTGGCACATACCCACACAAATGCATTATCATAAAGAAGAGCAATACAATTACTTAGCATAGGAGAAAAGGAGTTTAGAATCCTGAGCCAGACAAAGATGGAAGCCCTGTGGTATTGTAAACACCTAGATTGGGAAGTTGTTTAAATGAAGCCCATTTGAGTGTTGGAGTAAATTAGGTATTAGTTCTGTGCAATGAGACTTGCATAGCAAGTCACATTGACAGTGGCTGGTGACGAAATTAACAAAATGATGAGAAAGGAGAAAAAGGGCAAAAGAACCGGATGGGAGGGACAGATGAAGGAGAAAGCAGTGAGACAGACAGACAGTAAAAAGAAAGATGTCATGTTAGAGGAGAATGCAAGATAGGTTTGGAAAATGAGGAGGTAAATGCAGTGAGAGAAAAGGACAGAAGGGCGTCATAAACTGCATTTATAAACACGTCTCTATAGTAACCAACTGGTAATTTCACTAGCGGGAGTGCAAGAGAGGAGGGGGGGGGCCAAACTGGGCCACCATTTACCAGCATCACTAGAATCAGGCTAGGTATTACAGTAAAGAGACACGGAGAAAGAGAAAACTGGGAAAGGCTCTCATCAGAATTTGCTTTCACGAGAATTTGAAAAATAAAACGGACTCAGAGGTTGTTTGGAATATTAAAGAAGGAGAGGACAATTTTAGACCTGCAGATGGAGAAAGAAAACCGAGGGATGCTCACACTCATTTTTTTTCTTTAAACACAAGCAGAAAACAGGTCGTGCTCCCTGGGGCTCTATAATTCTGTGATTGGTCTGTAGTTTTGCCCTGCTGGGGGAGTGATTCCAGCCTTTCCTTTAACTGTGAGCAGCTTCCAGGGTGCTCTGAGCCTCACTGTGTAAAATCACAAGCAGTTACAGCCCACCTTTACTACAGTAGGTAGGTGATAATGTTGGCAGAGTAAAGACAAAAAAGGTGAGACTGAACATGGAACGTAGAGGTCATTTTTCCTGTATCAGTACGTGCTCCACATACTGCACAGAGCTGCAGCATTTTCCTACTATGTGCAATTACTCTTTAGCTGTGTGATTGCACACAGTAATTACTAGGTGTGTGTGTGTGTGTGTATGTGTGTGTGTGTGTGTGTGTGTGTGCGTGTCTGTGTCTGTGTGTGTGTGTGTGCAAATGTAAAAGTGTGCATGTGTGCAAGTATGCATGATTTTTGCTGTTGTTCTTTCATCATTGAGGCTCTGCTGCCCGAGCCATAATGTTTTCTAATGTACTGTAACACACAGTGAAGCCATGGGTGGGATTGTGCACAGGATCAGCATTAACACCCACTCCCACTAGTAAATCTCAATAATATGTCTGTAACAAATCTACATAAGCCACCCCTGACATGCATACAACAGAGTGCTACACCTGGAATGTGTGATATACTGTTTCATCGAGTTGTCATCCAAGACACTCAGACAGCGAGAGATTTTTAATCTACATTCAAATTTATGATCGTTCCCATTGACCAGGAGCATTTGAGGTGAGGGGATGAGGCAGTATTGCTTTACTTTCAAGCTCCCTTTGCAAAGCTGGAGTAAAGACATTCCATGTAAAGCTCTGCCCCTCCCCTCCTCGCCCCTCCCTCTGCCTCCTCTCCCTCTTCCCTAGCTCCCTCTGTCTTTCCTGACAAGACTGCAGATAAGACAGCAGTGAACAACAATCAGACCGAGGTCTCGTGCAGCCCATGGTGTCACCAGAGACCAAGGGGGAGCCCTCCCGGGGACTAACCAGGGTGAAGATAAATAACAGTGCATGCTTGACTCCTTGGACACCACGCAGACTGGAGAATTAATCACATGCGGAACAGCCGCTCCTCGGGTCCTACACACCAGCTGAGGCCTGCTTGCAGGAGCTACTCCTTTGTAGTTCTGGTCCTCGACATACGCTCCATTCATTCACATGCACACACCAGACAGACAACACACAAGCTTGTGCACAGCTACACAAACACATGCTTGCATGGTAACAGTCCACACAGCAGCATTAGTCTCGCTGCTTGACTGTCCTTCTGAGTGAAGTCAGCGGCATAGGTGGGAGGTGAGAGCTATCTCGCCACTTTACAAACTCTGCTGTGCTGTAATGTGACACCAACATGGCTAATAACGTACAATTCCCCCTCCTTCTTCCCAGTACCACATCTCTCGCTTTCTCACCTTCCCACTTTGGCTGTCTACCGCACTCATTTAATTGCTCTCCTCCCTTCTTTTCACTGCTCTCTTTCTCTTTTTGCTGTCTTGCTTCCTCTTTGACTTCTCTCGGTTTGGTTCATTCTTTTTTCCTCTCTTTTCTGTGATTTTTGTTATAGATACAGTACAGGAAATCAATTCCAGAGGGGGAACCCTTGAGGCAACATGCAGAGAAATGAATGCCAGGACCATATCACACAAGATATACAGTATTTAAGTTGAGCAATGTGTGGCACACATGCTGCAAGACTTATGGGGATTATGCCTGCATCAAAGCATCTGTACTGTAAATGCCAGCGTAAAAAATATACATAATGCACATAGAGGAAACAATGTCCTAAGAGGGAAACATTGTGTTAAATCAGAGGAGCGTGGGGTGCAATGACAGTGTATCATTAATGCAGTCTCACAAGGCCGATCAACCAAATCAATTTCTAGTTTATGTTGAGGCCATCTACTTTATTTTTTCTTTTCTTCTTTATTCTTGCATACATTTCTAATAATTCAGTGATTAATAGCAGTGTTTCTTCTCAGTATCTGGACCGCCAGTTGAGAATCAGATTATGCAATGCAAATTCATAACACTTTATGAGCAAGACCCTGTAAAGCACTGAAGCTGAAAACACAAAATTCTCTGAAGAAGAGGAGGTGAAAGATCTACTTATGGACCCAAACTAGAATTCATTGCATCTGACAGTGGAAGCTTGTATGTTTTAGCATCAATATACAAACACAGGAGGGAGGGAAGTAGTAGATGCAGGCTTCTAGGTGCTGAACCGCATCCTGAGATCCACGTTCCTTTGCCTATCTGTCCAGGGGAGCCCAGTCCTTTCGCTGGTGCGTTTGGGCTAATGCAGCTAATCCTGCCTGTTCCCACAGACATCTCATGTCTCTTTGCTCCCCTCCTTTGATCCGAAGTTGCTGGAGGGAAAAAAAAAATCCTCCTATCGTGTGCATGTCTTTTCCACACACAAGTCCAGTTGGAAGAGGAGGCGGAAGCTTGGCAGTGCAGCTTCCCTGTCTCTCCCTCTCTCTCTCTCTCTCTCTCTGTCATTTCCAAAAATATCCTGTTCCCTAATCCGGCTGGAGATGAGGAGAACAGAGCAGGTTGTCTTCCAAGGTAGAAAATTGGATTTTGCCTGTTGCCCATCTCCATCCTGCAGGGACCAACTTTGTGTGGTGAGTAATCAACCTAACAGAGAGGAGATTCCCTGCTACAGCACTTCACAGTTAATGATAAACACTACAAACGGAAACAATGACACTAAGGCAGCGATACTGCTATACTGCCATGTACAGCCCACATACTCTGAACAGTCTGTGAATGTGTTTCTGCGCTACACAAAAAAGAAAATCTCCCCTTGAAGACTAAACGTTCAGGCAACTGATTGGAATCACAATGAAAAATATGCTTTTCGAATAAACTAAGAACACACAAGAGTCATGTCAGCCACTGGAGTAATTGCTTGTTTGTGTTACTGTTACTGCATATCTGGTTCACCTATTTCTTTTCCAGATCAATGCATACAAGTATAGTATAGTCCATTTTGACAGATGAATTTATTGAGGAGCACTCCGTCATCATTCAAAGAACAAAGAGCAAAATCTAATTTTATTCGCTAAGTAAAAGCAGTGAATAGCGTTTTGTTTTTCCGAGGTATTGTGTGCTTTGTAATGTTTGCATACATTAATGTTAATCTGGGAACTTTATAAGCTTCTGCGCACGAGTGTATGTGTATTTGTAGAGGCTTTTTTTAAATGTGTCTCTGTGTGCAAAGGTATGCGTGTGGGCTTCTGAGGGACAGTGTGTGGGGCTGTGCGTTCTGCGTGGGATGTCATTCAAATAGCGCACAGTGAGTGCTGCGCGGCTGCGATAAGCGTAGAGATCTGATTTCACTTCTCAGTGTGCCTACTGCTTCGACTAATTTTCATAATTAATTAAAAAGCCGGTAAACATTACATCATGCGGCTGATAAGGTTCCCTGTTGTTCTCCTTGCTTCCCGTTAACTGTGAATTATCGGTGTGTGATGCATTTTCCCTCTGTACTTCACTATTGAACTTCAATGGAGTGATAGGTTGGACGTAGTGTTTGACACCACAGTGAGCTGACACAATGTGGCCGCTGTCAGCCTGTCGATCAGTGTGATGGGACTGAAGTTGGCACCAAAGACTTGATAATATGACTGGTAGATGGATAATTTTGTTTTCCATCAGCAGCTAACAACATTAACTAACAACAACATTAACGTTAACATTACGTTCCCTGAGAAATACTGTATATTCACAAATCATGTGCTATTCTCGGCTTCCTTTGCATCTTTTCATTAATGAGCAGGAGAAGGCTTACGGTTTACTGCCAGTCTACAGATGGAGAGAAAAGGAAGAGGAGGACAGAGATTTCTTAATGTTATTTTTTTTATTTTAATTAACCTTGTTTTTATCCAAGTTTCTCCCACTGTGATCTAGGGACTCATTTACAGCCAAGACAGCGGCTTCGTATTGAGCCACTAACAAACCAACAATAAAATAAACAATTCATAATAAGTGACATGCAATCTAAGGAAAAGGAGAGCAACAAAGGGGGGGTGGGGGTGGAAGAGGGATGTGAGAGCAGTCTCAAAATGATGTGCTAGCAGCTGCCTGCTGTGAACAAGCCCTCTCAGCGTCCAGGTCCTCATTGGTGAGGATGACTTAGAGTGGCGCCACGGGCCCTTCATTCTACTCCACTACCATCCTCCATCTCTGTCTTCTACATATTAATCTTTAACTCGGATTCCTGCTCCTTCTTCTTCTTCCTCTCACTTATCACTTTTTTTATTTGCGGTTTTCTCTTCAGCTTCCCCCTTCTGGCTCTTTCTCTTCCCTCTCTTCTTTCCCCTCCTCGTCATCCAAGCGTCCTCTTCACATCTTCCCTCTTCTCTCCATAACTGTATCAGGCCCTCTGCGTGGGTGTCATTACACTGGAAGCTAATCTAGATTGCCCTACTGCTTGTCATACTCGTGTACTGGTCAACATGTACATATCCCGCACCTATGGCTCTCCTTCCCTCGCACTAGCCCCCACACACTGTTCTAGTTGTCAGCATCACCCACCCGTAGCAGCTACAATATTTGCTTTCGGCTTTCGGCGACTACGCAAGGTCTCCTGTTGTTTGTCCGTCTCCTCGCTGCCCTGTGTGTGAAGTGTCGCTGTCAGGATTAAGGCATCATAATGAAGAGCAGAGGGAGAGCCAAGGACCTAATGGTTGGGTTAGAACAGTACTCCAACGGATTAACGCAGCACATAAGTGTTTGTTTGCACCACAGTTTGTGATTTGACAAACTCGTTCCCAGGGAAATACTCTATGTGGGTTGCTGCAAAGCCAGCAATGAGCACAGTGAGTGAGATTGGCACATCAAGAAAACAGATCAATGCCATTACAAAGAACAACTTTGAATGTGTACATGTTGACTTGGTTTCTTATTTAAATTCTAAACTAGGCTGTAAAAAAACTCCATTAAGGTATATGATATTCTGTGGTGTGTCATCTAATTGTTTATAGGCCATATGCTCACAATACTATTTCATTCATTAGTGGGAATCCCTACAGAGAAAAGATTAGGGAAATAAAATGTGCTAATTCCCCCAAGATGTCCCTCACACATACCCAGAGGTGACAGAGAAGATGGCACGGAGCATCAGAAAAACTCCAGAGCCCCTGAAATCAGGTGTAACCCTAATAAATATGGAGCCACACGGCGCAGAATAACTGTCCACTTTAATTGCACATTTTCCCACAGTAATTGACGGAATAATTAAGACTCAGAGGAGTCACTGAAACCATCTGTGCAGGTAAAGAGAGGATGACCAAGAGGGGCCAATAGAGGAGTGGAGAGAAAGGGAAACAGTAAGGCTAGCAGAGAGAACTGAAGAGGACGAGGGTTGCTTGAGAGAGCCAGGCAAGAGACAGAGGGCAAGACTGAGGAGAGAAAGAGAGCGAACGAGAGTGCAAACGTGGAGCCAAAAGGAGATGGAGAGAAAAGAGGAGTGGAAGAGATGAACTCATTAGTTTCAGTGCTATTCGCTGTGGAGGAACAGCTCTGCCAAATTCAACTTCTGCCAAACAGATTTACCCAAGATACAGAGAGCTGAGCAAAGTTTCCCTGCAGGTGTGTGTCCGTGTGTGTGCACGCATGTCGTGACTGCATTAATGTATAGTATGCGTGCGTGGCCATACAAACATACACAGGTACAGTCGCTTGTCTGTGTATCAATGTGATCGTTCAGTTTAGAGGACACAGCAGGCGGCAAGAGAGCACAAACAGAGATATGAAGGAAAGAATGAAAGAGAAAAAGACACCACCATTACTCTCCTGATGCCTCTTCTTCCGTGCAAACATTTATTCTTTGCTTAACATAGATACACACAGGACATCTGGGTGCGTGCGCGCTACTGCTAACAGCTAGCAGCTAGAAACACCACTGGTCTCTTTGTTCATGCTAGTATTACAAATTGTTGGCAGTGGCAGCTGATCGTGTCAGAGCACACATGCTTAACATCATGACGGGCTGACAGAAAGATGCAATGGATTTGCTGTAGAGTCCCTACCATGCTACCATGTTTGTTTTCTGTATTTTTCCTCCTAGGCACACCCCACTGTGCCATTTGTGGCTACATTCATGGCGTCAGTGTTTATGACTGACAAGCTATTCGCTAACAGGAATGAATTTCAATTTATGGTGCACAGCAGAGCAGAATGAAACGAGAACTGTGTGTGTGTGTGAACAGGTAAACTCAGTTAGCTCCCTTAACCAATGACTAATGCCTTATGCTGTGATTACAGTAGGTCTGTAACCATAGCAACATTTAGTACAGACAAAAGATGGTGACTTCAGCAGCTATGTAACTCATAACAATTGTGAGCATTTTTCGTCCAATGAATTTGTCCACAAGTCTGGTGGAACCACAATGAAGTGGTATGAAATGTGAGAATGTCACATCTCTCTTATCTCATCTCCGGGCTAGCAGCATCTGCAACTTCTAGCTGTCTAGTACCAATCTATGCATACAAATTGCAGATATCAGCTGAGCCGGCACTCACATTTGACAGTATCTACCTGAATATGTCAGGTACAATGGAGTTACCACTCTTTTTAAAGTCCTAACTACATGTGAACTGGATTTAGCACAACCCTGAGGAGTGACAACTGCATTTAGCTGTGGTGTGAATATACTGTAGTCTGTTATTTACATACTGTAGAGCGCTTGAAATTTCGCAATGATGTGTTTAAATGAAAGTGTGAGCTCTGCACTGAAAAAGCAAAAGGAAGCGGGCTGAATGACTAGAAACAGAGAGTAGCTTGACTCTGAAACATGGAAGGAAAGATTTGGTTGACAGGCGGGTGGATACAAAGATCTCATACAGTTTTTAATTTCTCTCTTTGTAGTTTTCTGAGCCCAACCACATTTTGTCCCCTAAATTTGCCACTAACTCTAATCAACGTTGTTGTTCTTGCTTAAACATAACATTTATCCAGATTTTCACAGGACGGTGATGAAAGAAGGGTTCAGCCAATTTGTGCCACTTTTTCGTAATCCAAATCATGCTATTGTCACATAATCCAATTTTTGCAGCAGGAATGTAATCTTGGCATTATTCGGGTCCACGGCACATAATCTGCATTTCAGTTTTTGTGAGACTATATTGCACCATATCCTCTATCTTTCTCTGCGTCATGGTCTCTCTCTTTCTCATAGTACCACCAATCCGAGTTTTCCGGGTCTAGGAGAGAAGACATTAACCCACAGTAAAGGCAGGAAGATGGAATCATCAGGGGAGGAAACACATTATAAAAGGATGGGTGGGGAGGTAGTCAACAGGCCGCAGCTCCCACAACATCAATGAAGTCCCAGGAGGAAAAGAAAGGAAGGGAGCCAGGTCCATGGAGGCCTGCAGGGAGGGCCGGAATACATTACTGTCATCGACAGCACAGTTCCCCAGACTCACAGGGCTAGAAAGTAGTCTTGAGTGTGAGGGGGAACACAGAACACGACCGATTCTATAGAACTACAAAGTGTTCTAGGTGTCAGTGGGGCTGTGAATGATGTAGGGGATGTGCTTTGGGGGTGTATGCATGTTTGTGCGTGTAGTGGTGGGTGGTGGTGGTGCAGCAGAGAAACATACTGTGGACGCTCGTAGTATTTAATTACAAATAGCAAATGTGATCTCACTGAGGAATGAATGGTTGAATATTTGAATAGAGTGTCTGCTTCATTGCTAAAGCGCAAATGGAAGTCCAGAAATACCGATGCCAAATGCGATGTGTAGAGGCAGAGGTGTTAAATCAAGTAACCTCATTCCTGCTAAAGAGTCCTTGAGCAAAGGTTTGAATCTGTACAAGCTCCAGTGATGCTGTTCTAAAGCTTAAAGCAATAGTTAGACATTTTGGGATTCACTTTCTAGCCAAGAATTTGATGTGAAGATCAACACCACTATCATACCTTTCTGATAAATATAAGGCTACGGTCTGCAGCCGGTTAGGTTAGCTTAGCTTAGCTTAGCTTAGCATAGCACAAAGGCTGGATGCCGGGGGAAACATGTAGCCTCTAGGTATTTTAATCTGTAAAAGAAAATATGACAGATTGTGGTTTTACAGGGGGTTGTGTGCCAGACATCTTGGTCAGGAGCAGTAACATCTTGAAGTCTTGGCAAACAGGAATCACAAGACTTTGTGTTTTTATGTTTTAATACGACGTTTTTAATGTTTTAAACAAACGAGATGTAATTAGTGAGTGTAATTAGTGAGCATTTGAGGTGCTGGTAAGCGAATGTTATTACCCTTGAACCGACCCAGGCTAGCTGTTTCCCACTGTTTCTAATCTTTGTGCTAATCTAAGCTAAGCTAACAGGCTGCTGGCTCCAGCTTCATATTGACAAAAAAATTCTGTTTTCTGACATCACATGAGGCAATTTATCTGACTTTGTGCAGCTCCCTCTGGACCCGCAAAAGGCCTTATACAACATTATTCACCTTTTTGTACTCACCTGTGAACAGACTTTGATGTGTAAAATTGGTGGAGTTCCCCTTTAAGTCTCCACTCTGACCTTGAGTGCCACATTATATGGCAGGGAGTAGTTTAAATGTAGATGGTGGGATACTACAGCATATTGTTAAACTGCCTATCAGTCCTGCTTTGTGTTAACCTACTGATGAAAGCATCTGGCTGCAGACACTTGCTAGGAGAATTTTCTTTTAACTGTTAATACTCTCAGCAGGTATTTGAGATTTGATATCTATAATTTCATTATAAACTCATTCTAAAACTAAAGAAGATGACAGAGATGGGGCTACTGAAGTGCTCGCATGTCCTTGTGCAGTTATTATTAATACAAGAAAGATGAATATAGAACTTGAGATGAATGGGATTAGTGTCTTAACGCTGCTCTTTTCAAACAGGAGCTAGATCCGACAGTCCCTGCCCTCTCCAGGTTATTAAATTGCCCATTGAGGGCATCCATCTCTTCTGATAATTAAGAGCTGCCTGGAAAGATCGTCCTTTTATTTAACAATTATATGTCTCTGAGACAGTCTAAGTGTAAAGATATATTTTCTCCTGCCTGTGCTTAGTTCTGTCTGGCCCAGTTTTCTGCCGCCTGCTCCTCTCAGATCTAAAACGCTCCAACGTCAGAGAGGGGCTGTGAAGTCTCTAAAGCAACTCTGAATCTCAGACTGTCTAAAGAAGCAGGGAGCACCGGGAGGAAGAGTGAAGGAAATAAGTTGTAAAGTAAAGGAGAAGTGTAAAAGAATAAAAGGGACTGAGGGAGGAGCACAGAGATACAACGATACAGAGACACAAATACAAATACATGTCCATAAGAGATGGGGGAGAGGGAGGGTGGACCGTGCGACACAGTCAGAGCAGGGTGCAGTGACTGTGAAACAGCTTAAATAAACACTGCAAGGGAGCAGGACGGGTGGAGGGAGGGGGAGAAAGTGAGCGGCCGGGCACCTCCGAAGGAGAAAGAAAGAGAGTGGATGCAGGCTATTTTATAAGTGAGCAAGAAGAAGAAGAAGAAGAGAGGCATTAAGGAGATAGACACAGGGCTAAGGAAAGTGAGGTAGATGGTGCATGTCACAAAAGAAAAGAGAGAAAAAGAGCCAGATTACGAATCAGACCGTAGAATGGGATTTAGAGGTGGAGCGTTTCAAAAGATGGAGGCGATGAAGGTGAAATGCCGGTTGGTATTAAAAGGTGGCAAAACGGAGGGAAAAATAGTAAACGACTGAGGAGAGTGAATCGATGGAAACAGAAACGATGGCTGCCAGAGGGGGAAAAAATGCCTCAGGGACCGCTTCAGCCTCAACTCATATAACGCCTCTGTGACAGAAAAACCTTTTACCTCCAATCCCCGTAATTTCCATATTCACTTCAGCCAGTGTTGGCACGGTCTGTTGCGCGAGGAGCCGGTGTCATGACTCTACAGGGATTATGTGAGCTATTTAAACTAACTGACATTTACAAAAACAAATGGTAGTTTAACAGAGAGTGCTGTAGCTAAGATATGAGCTTTTCAACCAGCACTGCTTGCATCTCTTTGTAATTTTGTAAGTCTCCTTTTGCTAGCGTTATCTGTGGAGCTCTCAGGGCAGATACGATTTGTGCACTAACAGTCCCAGACACAGAAAATGATGTATGTATTTAATAAAATAAAGAACTTTGTTTCACATACAACACATGGATTATTAATGTACATTATACTGTGTATATGCACAGGTTCATTGTTAATTCAGAACATATGAAATAAGTAAATTATTCTAATACAAATTACAAATGATACTAAAAGTCTTGAAAATAATGTATATGTTTGGTTAACTTTTCCAAATGCCAACGTGACTTTTATTACCGGACCTACTAATTGCCAGCCACATTTTTTCAGTCGCTCATATAAATATGGTGTTGCTTTGACTGAAGGCTGTTTTCTGCAGTTAGGGAAACAACTGACCAATCAGAGTTGAGTGGGCGGGTTAAGAACAAGATCTTCCTACATAGCTAGCTAGCTACCTGGCTACATTCATGAAAAGCAGCAATAGAAAATAGTGACAAGTGTGGGTTTACACAGTTGTAAAAGTCATTGTAAGGCAATTTAAGGGAATAGTTCAACATAGTGGGAAATACTTATTCACTTTCTAATCCCCTCCTGGCTCTAGCTCTATACTTACAAAAGAGAATCCATCTTCTGGTCTGATTACCGGCAAGAAAACAAATTCATATATTTCCCAAAATGTTGAACTGGTCCTTTAAAGTTCTGCCAATATGGCCGCTAGTTGGTCATATACCTTATAGAGAAATACCTTATGTTTGATCTTTGTTGTAAAACTTTGGCTGGTGGCATGAGAAGGAAAAACTCATTTCCTCATTATAATGACAAAATTTCATTGTGAAATACTTTAACGGTATAAAGACTTTCTGTCTTATTTCATTTTAACAAGAAACCTTTTTGTTTAAACCAAATATCAACTTTACTGCTCTGTAAGGCCCATTAGATGAAAAGTAATAAAGAAGAATAATAGTAGAACAATATTATATAGTGGAATAAAGAACTAATATAGATACGTGATTTTCTTTTTTTGTCACAGTGGCATTAATAAGCTTCCACACTCAAACGCTTGCATAGTTTGCGCGGTGCTTTGTTGTGATTATTCTCACGCCTCTTACTCATTTACTAATGTCCTCATTGAGAAGGGCCTCTGACATGTATATGTGATTTATTTTTATATGTATTTCCTTGTCTGCTCACACAAGCCTGCGCTGGATTGAAACAAGTAAAAGTGAGTCACAGGGCAGTTATGACTTTTACAACACTAACTAGAAGCACAAAAGGGGGATTTTTTTTTTACTTTGTCTTAATTTTAGAATATTATTTAAAGTACACACACACACACACATTTAATGCACTCTACATTGTTATACCTTGTGCACTCACCCCCATCTATTACAAAAGCATATGGTACTTTTGCATTTTAAGGGAATTGTACACACATTCATACACAGACAATGCTACAGCTGAGTGTGTGTGCGTGTGTGTGTGTGTATGTGCATATGTGTTTCTTTGGTTGTGTTTATGTATATATGGAGTACCCATTTGTGCAGCTCCGGCTGCCGGTTTCTGTCTTTCGTCTCAGGACCAAAGGTCAGCAGCTCAACTGTCACATTTAGTCCGTCACAGGATTTGCTCTGTCTTACAACAATGGTGTGAGGTTCAAGCTCCGCTGACGGCACTCGGCCCTCCAGCGTGGCCTGCATGTGAGCCGGGACCGGAGTGACAGGGCCGGGCTGAGAAATGGCAGCCGACACAGGGGTCATGGAGCCAAAGGGCCATGAAGAGTGAGTCACGGGGATGGAGAAAACACAGGCAGTGTGATGGAGGATAACCAGAGGAGAGGACAACTTCTCTGGGTAGCATTCCGCATCTCTCTCATGCTCTCTTGCGCCTTCTTTCTGTGTTGCTCTCATCCACACCTGGCTCTGCCTTCCTCTATCACGACTGCCTTTGTTTGGTGTTTCTCTCTCTCTCTCTCTCTCTCTCTCTCTCTCTCTCTCTGCTGCTCGCTCTACTGCTCTGTTGGCTCCAGGCAATGCTGTCCGTTCCCCTCTCTCACTCTGTGATGGAGGGATGGCTTGTGGAGTGAAGGGGCGATGAAGCGATGGAGGCCTTCAACACGGGGAAACGCATGTCCCTTCCCTCTATTGCCATCTTTTGCTGCCCCTAAACATCATTCTTATTAATTATTTATTGCCTGTATGTCAACCTTCAGAGCACCACACCTGACCTGTTGTTACATTAAAGGGTCAGTTCACCAAAATTACTTAAAAACATGTTTTCTCTCTTACCTCTAGCGGTATCTAGCCATGGAGATATTTTTTTTGTCCAGGTTTTCAGATATGAATCTCTGAGATTTCTGCCTGTGAATGGAATGTTGTTTATTGGGATGATGTTTGGTGAGAACAAAGTCTTATACCAGTCAAACGCTCAGGGATGTTCAGGGTTTGAAAAAGTTTGGATAAGACTTTGGTTCAGTGAAATGTTAATAGCATTTTCAATATTTAACCAAGAAACCATCTACCTTGAACCCTAAACATATCCATAAACAATGTTTTATCATTCTTTAGTTGCTGGGAGAGGATATTGTATTTCAAGAGTGGATAGTGTCGGATCACATTTCCTAATAACACTGATAGTGAGAAAATCTCATTAATACATGCTGTGTCATACTATAAATAACAATCTGAAATCAGGTAGTCCAAGTGTGTGTGTGTGAGTGTGTGTTTACTCTGCCTCTGTACTGTGCATGGTGTTTGCACGTGTGTTATTTACACATTTCCCCTGCACCCAGTAGCATGCTTCGTTATCTCCTCACACACCTTAATGAGCCAGTTCTTCAGGATTGGACCAATTAGTCTCAGTAATCTGGTCAATTTAGCCGTTCTGCTTTCTCCCCGGGGTTTTCAGCTCCTGGAAATCACACCAGCGCCTCAGCATCGAATGGGGTGGAAGAGGAGGAGCAGAGGGGAGTTTGTGTAGAAGTTGGTGCGGGTGGTGATTGGAGAAGTGGGGGGAAAACTATCGGCCGTTCGATATCATAATGGTGCATTACCGATCCGAGAGCTCCCAGTGTGCAGCGGCCAGCTA
The DNA here is from genome assembly GCA_036023855.1 of Gadopsis marmoratus. Classification (NCBI taxonomy): domain Eukaryota; kingdom Metazoa; phylum Chordata; class Actinopteri; order Centrarchiformes; family Percichthyidae; genus Gadopsis; species Gadopsis marmoratus. Next base: position 31,889 of record JAVQJF010129227.1, read on the forward strand.
CACCCGAGTTCCGACAGAGTATCATTTAGCTGTGATAAAAGCATCTGTACTCAGAGCAGCGGGCCTCTCCCTCGCTCTCTCTCCCACAGGCATTATCATTTAATTGCAGGTGTAGCAGGTACATAGGGTTAGGAAGGGTTATCCGTAATGCGAAGCAGCGTGGTTATAACCATGTATCACAGTCACTCTTTTCTCCATTAGACTGAGCCAAGCATTGAGGTATCGATCGTCAAGCCTCATTTGCATCCAATAGGCTGCACAATAATCAGAGCTTTAATGAAGATTCTAAATCCTGCTTCTGGATTTGGTGTGACCTTGGCATCAAGATGTGTGGTCCATTGCCTTATGCACCTTCGCAGTGACCCTTGCGCCGCTCTGTCTCATTATATGGCGACATCTGTGCAACAAGCATAGCTTCAATCTAGCATAATTAGCTCCTACCTATAATTAAGGCACCTCTTGTGGCTCTTCGCTATGTGATTGTTTTGCTGTGGTGTGTTATTAACTTTGCAGGGGGGAAAAAAAGCTCCCCGGCTCCGGTTTTGCTGCTGATTGTCTCTACAGTAAGGTGCTCACTTAAATGCTTCTGGTGTATATGTTTTGTAATTATTTAATATACTTGTTTCTGGTAATGTACTGTTTTCTCCCGTGCACACGACAAGGAGAAACAAAGCGTATAAAAGTGATAGCTCAATATGCATTTTTTTCTTGTCTGAATAACGGGAAGGTAAAGGTATAAAGGTGTACATAATTCAATAATGTTAACAATAAGATACAAGTTGCTACTTAAATCTTTTTTTGCCCCTGGTTGCTCCGACGCGTCATCTATCACTCTGCTGCTCTTTAGTTGTGCATAAATGACTCTCTTTATCAAAGTATACAGTGGCAAAATGAGCAGTTAATTGAGATACAGAGTGTTTGTCTTGGACTGAATACACTAACATCACATTGATCGCAAGGCCTTGTTTATGTCACATTTGACTGAGCATGATCAATTCTGTTCTGGCACTTTGATTGATCACCAATATGCCGACACAAGTATTGATTAGGGCCTTGGTTAGAATAATGCCACCATCTTAAATGGGCTGGATGAAGAAGAACGTGCTGAGCTGGCCTGATTTGTTTCTGGACAGTGCTTTCTCCCACTAGAGTCTCATTCATTTCCTTTTCCTGTCTGTCACATTTATTTTCTCCAAATATTCTCTCAATCGGTTTATTTTTGCAACTTGCTGCACATATCTCTTCCCCTCCTCTCTAAATTCTTTCCAATAAATGTCCCTTTCTTTTCTGGCCTTGGTGGCTCACTTTCGCACAAAAACACACACGCTCTGTATTTGCTCATTATCCCTCCTTCCCCAACTTCTTGACTTGTCATTTTACCAAAGCCTCTCCCAGATCTCCTCTGTGCATCTGTGAATTGCCTCTCGCCGTGGCTGTGCCCCTGTACAACCAGACTCTTCACTCCATCCATCTCTGTCTCTCTCCTGCCTCTCCCCACTCCCCTCATCCATCTCTCCTGCTCCCTTATTCATATCCTCTGAGCCTTCTCACCAAGTTTCTCCTTGACCCTGCACAGTGAAAGCACACACACACACACACGCACACACATTACTGTGACATACGTCAATACATGAGTATATCATTTTTAGAAATGTCTAGATATTTAGATAGTTTAGAAGATCTATCTGTCTGTCTGTCTGTCTGTCTATCTATCTATCTATCTATCTATCTATCTATCTATCTATCTATCTATCTATCTATCTATACCTAGCAATATATTAAAAGTGTTGCTCCACCCTCAAATTCTGCTAGAACCCTCTCTTCCAGTGTATTTTACAAACGCAACGAGTGTGTGGCCTCGTGGCTACGAGGTGTGTGGGTCAGGCAAAACGGGGGAGACTGACTGACACTGATTAGAGGCTTTTTGTGTATTAATTTCATGTCCCAACCACTCTATCTCAGCATTAGCCTTGCAGGTTCAGGGCTGGTTTAAAACAGTAGACGGCATCTTTTCAACCCACTTTAAACTAAACATTTTATACATATGGTAAGAAATGTCAATATCAACACCAGCATTGATGTGCTTCATCACAGTACAGCCATATCATTTAGTTGACAGCTCAGAATAAAACATTTAAGTGTGCAGTACCTCTGGACAGATATGAAAGTGGTATCAATTGTTTCTCTTGGCAACAAAGCAAATAATCATCTTCCTGAAAAAGTCAAACAATTAATTGAAATGTTTATACATAAACAATGACAGTAGTTATAGAGCTCTAATGGGTGAAATAATACCTATTTAAAAATCAAATGTTGAAAACTCTGCAAAAGTCCAAAATAATATAGTGGGATTATTCCAACTAACGCAACATGATTGACCACGATATGTTGTGTAACTGAAGTACACAACAACTCTAAGTAAGGTAAGCTTAAGGTGTAATGAGCACAGTAACTAAGGTTACGTATCTCTATGGACAAACACATACACAACAGCTTGCTCATGTACAAGTGCAGCCAAGCAGACAAAAGTCCAGTAATTTCACCTCCTTTTCTTCTCCTCCCTCTTGTGTCTGTCTCCTCTCGTTCTCGCTTTACCTCCTTCCCTTCCTCTCCACAGAGCAGGGCCAATTAGAGAGCATCCCGTGTTCCTTCTTGGCTCAACCAAGACACTCTCCAGGGCTGCTAATTAAACACAGACCTTCCCCCCCTTTCTGTCTCTTTCTTTCTCTCTTTCTCTCCCTCAGCCTTCCCTGCACTGTCACCTCTCTCCATTGGCCTCACATCCTCTTGCTCTCTCTCCCACCCTCTCTCACTCCCAGCAACCTCTTTCCATCAATTTCCCTCTTTTCACAACTCTCGCCTGGCCCTTCATCCCTCGCCCTCTTTCCCTATTTGTCACGGTAGAGGTTTGATATTCACATTGGGACAGTCTTCAGAGTCAATCTGTACAAAGTGCCGGACTTGTTATTCTCTTTTGCTAGTGTTAACCATGCGCCCCGTGACCTCAGCCATGTACACTTTAGGAGAATGTCCAGATCTGACAGTGCGGCTCCTTTTTAACAATGTTCTTCTGCAGCTACTGTTGCCCACTGTCCACAGCTGAGCCCGCTGACACTGACAACCAGCCCTGTTTGTGGGCCAGTCATAGTTACCCGCTGTATTCCTTTCTCGCTCAGTCTCCCCTTTTCTTCTCTCCCTCATCACTTCCTGTCAGGGCACAGCATGCAGCTTCATAGAAACAGTCACCTGGCTTGGCAACGTGTCAGTCAGTTCTCACTAACTGTAAATTTTGGCATAGAAAAACAGAATATTGCCATGTCTTTATAGAGTGGGTTTCATCCAAGACACTTGATTAGCCAAAGATATGATCCAGCTGTGGTGTTTATTCCCATTAAGCACAGCTATTTGTTCTTTTTTTGGCTGCTATGCAAAGTCTCTATTAGTGAGGGAGCTAGTTAGCAATCTTTCTTGTTATCTCATTTTTCCTCTTATATCTATACAACTTTGAAGAAAACTTCAGACACCACAAATGTTTTGGTATTACATCCTTTTCATACTCTCTATCACAGGAAACAACACCCTGTTGAGCACTGTTTATATGTTAAAGGCTCTCCTGATGGCCTCAATAAAAGGAAAAAATAATATCTCAAAAACAAATCTTTCATTTCCAAGGCAAAACAAGGGCAACAAGAGATTCCTGCCAACTGAAAACAGAACAGCTGTAGATGCTCATTCTGATTCATGTGCTGCAAACTAGTTTCTTGTTTTGGACTGATGGAGGTAATTAGTCGTGATTTTCAGGGATGGACTACCTCCAGAAAACAAGAAAAATTTAAATCTGCTGATGAGGTGATGTGTTCCATCTTCTGGTCAGTCACACTCTGTTTACTCACTGTTTTACAAGAAGGCACAAAATGAATATATAACAGTGGCTCCCAACCTGGTGGTGAAAAAAAAAATGTTTTCAGAGGTTTCGCTTTGCTATGTTCTTGTGAGATACTGTATCATTTCACCATTTAACTTGTTCAAATCATCACAATCTGAGAAGACTAAAAATTCACTCTCAACCACAGAATACATGACAACAGATGACCTTTTTTAATTATAAAGTTAATAGTATGTTTTGGAGATGTGATTTTACACAGGATTTCTTATGATGGTCACTGACTGCAGTTCAGCCCTTTTATTTACCACAGCATCATTAGTCATAAAAGTGTGGTGCCAGTGACGTCCAGTAAATATACACATCCCAGAGGGCTGGCCATGCAGGGTGAAAGAGATTGTTCTGGGTCTCACTTTGTCAATTGATTGATAAGAGGTTTTGTTTTCATGACACCAACCCAGATCGCCCAACTCCCTCTCCCTCATTCAATCCCCAGCCCCTGAAGCAAAACTAATCCTAACTAAACTCCCAGGATTCCTCCCATCTCCCATCCGACTCCTCTTTCTCTCACTCCCCCATGTTCTGTCATTCCTGAAGTGGCACTAATCCCTCCCCCTTCTTTCTTTTTCTTCTCGTCTTTCCTCCCCTCCATGTTTTTATGATCTGTCGTTACCGGAGCAAAACTAATCCCCCCCAACCACCACCCTCTCTTTCCGTGGTGCCTCCAGTCCTCCTTGCCTCCTTTCCACTCTGGCTCCCACTTCTTCCTGTGACACCTAACTGTTATTCACCTCAGACCATAGATGTATTTACCTCTCTCCCTGCTCCCCCCCCCCCCCCACCACACCCACCACCCACCACAGTACATCCCTCCTACTCTCTATGGGCAAAGTAATATTGACAGCCAAGCCTTTGGAAAAAAGGCTCAGGTGAAAGCCGACGCCATTTATGTGATGTTCCCGCCCCCCCAAAACAGCTTACACAAATAGACTTCATCTGACACTTTGTATCCAAGAGCTGTAGTAGAAGGAAGAAGATGTACCATGTAATAGTGCTCTTCAACCTTTCACAAAGGAGACAGTGGCAGTGCAGCAGGAATAAAAAGCAAAGGCAAAGATTTTTTCCCAGACATACCTGCAGCCTGGCTGGATTCAGACATACTCTGACGTCTCATTCATATGCTGGCATACAGTCACGAGTCCTGACAAGGCAGCGATGCACAAACGCAAAATGCTCATGCATTTGTATTGAAAGAGGCCCTGCAATTTTAGCTGCAGAGTCTCAGGGTCCAGGGAGGGAGAGTGGACATAGAGAGAGCATGAGGCTGTCAGCTCATTCTTCACAGCTCTGCCACAAATGCGTGTATCTGCTGTAGCCGCATAATTACGGAGTTATCAGAGCCTTTCTCAGGTCCTCAGCTACCGACAGCATGTGAAAAGACCCCAATTAAGCAATTATCTTTAAAGGTAGTGCCTAATTCAGTCATTTGAGCCCCGAAGAAGCATTGAGAAGGAGACCACAGTGGCTGACAGCTAATTCAGAAAGTGGGGCTAAAAGCATTAAGGCTGGGATAAAAATGGAGAGGGCTTGTCATCATGAAATGCTCTGATAAATTGCAATAACTGTCAGACTCTTGTCAGAAAAGATTATAGTTTTTATGTGCATGCTGTGGATATTCATGCCACTTTATCATACATGTCCATTCTTCCCTATGGTGTTCATAACACAGCAGTTCTTAATAGTTGAGTTCAATTCACTTTAATACCTAGATATGCCGCTAATAGTACAACAGTGGACAATCGAGAATGGGCATTTTTTTTCACCCTCTAATGGCTAACGACTCAATAAGATGCCCTTTCTGCAGCACGCCACCGTTTAGCTTTAATTAGTTTCTCACACTTTCGCTCCTTTCGCTGTGTCTTTGTCACTTGCGCCGATGTGAGAAGTCCTCCTCCTAAACACTGTCCTCTTGCTGTAATGTTCCTCATACAAATCACAGCCAGCGCCACTTACACTACGAATCTACTTATGAATCAAAAGGGGATTTATGTTTAAAATTTGTATTCATTTATTTTTTTGCACCCATTTTCCATCTCCGCTATGTGATCATCCACAGCTACAAATCAGTATTTTGCTTTTTCAGTCTGCATATTCTGCTATTTCCTCTCCTTGTTGATCGCTTGAGTCCAGGTGTCCGTAACTGTTGTGTGTGTGAGCCTTTATGAGAAGATGGTGTTGCTGCTGCGTTCTGCTTTGTTGTGTCCAGAGCTTTCTGTGTGTCTCTACGGTTATATCAATCTCAATTGTCTGCGTTATACTGTTTGTCAATGTGTCTACACTACAGGGGCAAAGTGAAGTGATAGACGACTTGACTAGCTCCTTGCCTCTTGAGCTTACAATACATGGAGAAGGAACTGACAAATGCGGTTCTGACTTTTTATAACTTTCTGGCATTGCGCTGGAGTATATTGCAGCTGCATGTTAGAGAGAGACTGACAACGTATATTTTGCCATTGGATGTAGAGCTAGAGCTGTACTGAATGTCTCTTCATTTCGACAACAGTGCTCCAGCTCGTCCTGACAATAATCAACACAAGGATAGCCAGACATTTTGTGATGCATTATTCATTTTTGTCTGTGTCTGATTACCCGCTACCAACCATCACCCTCAGATGTGTTTGGATTACAAGCACTGAGGAGTGAAAAGGGGGAAACGGCTGATATATTGCCTATCTATCATGCAAAAGGGGTCTTTTGCAGCAGCAAGGGAACAGAAGTAAAGATTCACTGACTCACTGGGAGTATAGTTCATAATCGCAAAGCTTTGGTTTGACACAATGTCTGTCCTGAGGGAGGATAAGTAGCTTCACGAGTGGTCAATAAGTCAGACAGTGCTCCATAATCCACCAAGATAAATCCACAGCACCAAGGCAATTCATAACATTTGAGTTGTGTGGGGTCATTTAACCATTTCCATTGATTACTGTCATTTTGGAAGTGTGTTGCCGTCAAGGGGCCTGAATGGAGAGGCTACTTAAGACTCGACATGCTGATCAATAGTGCAGTCTCCAGGTCCAGACGGCCTCTCACACATCAAGGCCATGTGGAAGTCCTCCCCAGCTCTCCTCCACCTGGATCAATATGCCATGCATGCGCACAATCACACGCACTCCATTTGCTCCCAACACCCCATCAACAGGTGCAGTTTAATATGCCTCATTTATACACGTGAGGCTATGAATCAGCCCAGATTGAGTCGCCTTGTTCTACATAAAGAGAGCAGTCAGATGCTTCGACCACCACTCGCCAGTGCAAGGAATATACTAATGTTTAAAAGACCCCTAATCTGCCGAGGCTGAAAATCAAGAGAAAGCTCTCGGTCAATCATAAAGTTGATTTATAACCCACTTCACACAAGTAGCTCTTGAAAATACATGAGTCAGAGCCACAGTGTTTAAGACTGATTTCATTTTGAGCCATATTCCCTTTGACTAGAGTCTCAAGACGTGATCCAAAAATACGGTTGGATAATATATCTGTTAGCCTTAAGGCTACCTCCGGGGAATGATGGAGAGGAAACTAAGAGACCCCGAAACACTGTGTATTGTGTTTACAGTGCAGCATTATAAGGACAGGCAGCTTGACCCCTGCTGCTCATATCGACAGACATTACTGATTTTTCTGCTGTAGGACTCAGCGTGCCGCTAGCAATCCCAACAGGCCAGCTCATGAAAGAACTCTCACTGCCAATCTCAATATCCTTTTCAATGTAGCCAACTCATAGAACAACTCTAACACACCATAAAGTCCAATGAGCAGAGTCTACAAGGTTAGATCAATACAGCTAACCGGCAACGTGGCCGTGACCAAACATCTTAAAATCGGTATCACAAGAGGTGCCGGAGTCGCTTCTCAGACCAGATCAATGCCTGACCGGCTGGCTCCATTAGAGGACCTTTTTATCAACAGGGGTGATTGGTGGAGTTGGATGAGTTAGAGCGGTACAGGTTTCAGTTGCACTTAAGTGGATGAACTCATTTGAGATGTTGGTGGAACTCCTGCAGGTGTACAGACTAAGCTTTGACCACTGTTCAGTGGAAACAAGGAAGCCGGGAAGGATGCAGTGTATTTAAAATGCCTGCCAGACACTGTACAGATTGTGCCTGATTTTAACCACACATTGGTCACCCCAGATATTTATCTCAGTAGCTGGTGGACTTGTATTTGCCAGGTGACCAGAAACACGACTCCACCTGAATGCTAATGTTGCTTTGCGTCTGCTGGATGTGTAAAAGGTAACTGTTTGCTGGCATATTTTCTACATAAACTTCATAAGGTGATCATTCGTCAGTGTTGTGTTTACAGCATTTACATACATAAATCCTGCCAGGAGTAGAATTCAGTGGGAAGCCCATATTCTTGGAGAATGAACATTTTAGGCACGTTCAGTTTTGCATTGTGCGGTGCACTGTATGTATTTTACTTGTCACAAAGGAATTTGTGACAAGTAAAATTCGCCAGCTATTACAATTACTGTGATTACTGTTGGTGGTAAGGTTTGATCCAGAAAACCTTAATCTAAATGCTGCCATATTAGGATCCTATGTTGCCTCACATGAAATGTAGAACGACTTCAGAATCCATGAAAACCTTAGAAAATGTTTGATTATACAAACTGCCACTGACTTTGCTCAGAGGTCTCTGTGTTTGCAGTGTAGTTATCACTTTTTTTATTTTTTTTTATTTTATTTTATATTTTGTCCTATATTTAGTTTGTTTCTCTGTCTTATATTTACTATATTTATATTTTGTTTGTTTTCGTATCGTGTTTATTAATGCTGAGTAGACCGACTCTCGTCCTGCACATTTCATTGCATAGTTGACTCTGTTAAACTGCATATGACAATTATCTGTAAAATTGGAACTGTTAAACACAAGACTGAATCTATGATTATTTTAAATCTTATCTGACAAAACCGTGTATGTCTTAAATACCATTTAGCAAAAGAGTAGGGTTGAAATTTGGGCAACACACACTTCAAACAGGTTCTATAGATTACAAGTTGATTTATTATGTTGACAGTTGCCTGAATTACTGACTTACACCATATTACTTGTAGTACTTTGGCATTACATTTACTGAAACTTGTTTGACAGGGTTTATTTTTTTTTGGAAATACAGTATATCTAAACACATCATAATCTGTTTTTTGACAGACAGATCATTTTGAATATCCTGATACAACATTATAGTGCACCAAACTTACACAGTATGTAGTAAGGCCTTTTCGAAAAGGTTAAAGCAACTTGTGACAAGGTTATGTGAAACTTTGCAGGGAAGTGAGCAAGCTGTCACAATGAGTGACATTCACTTTTTTTAACTTTCATTTTGTGAGGGGAAAGAAAAAAGACACTCACAGTGGGGATTTTTCATATATTGTATTAAGACTTGAAACAAGTTATTTTCCATTTCTTTTTGTCTCCTCTAATGTGCTCAGCAGTGTGCCTTTGCCTCTGGACAGATCTCACCAGGAGCTTTAATTTAATATATGACACTCATTTTTTGCCAGAATTGCCCTTCTGGCCCCAAGGTCTCATGTCATGTGGCGGATCATTTCATATTTTCTCTTTTCCCTGACAGTATCACTCTGACGCAAATCGGCAAATCACATTAACTAAATTATACATTTTGTGAAATGTATTATTCAAAGATTAATTTGTCACAGACGGTTTGTTGTTTCACAGAATATTAACCTTAGAATGAATTGCCTCTTTTTTTTTGTATACTTTGATAGATTAGTCTTATAAATTATTTCATGCTGTTCCAAAAATTCATTTTTAGAATATGATTATCTGGACAGTCTAATGGAGCAATTTTGGGCTCTTTGTTCCATCAGCCGTCTTTCAAACAGCAACTCTCTCTTCTCTCGCACTCTGTATCAAACTTGGCTTCCTTTTAGAAGGCGCCCCGCTGTGCCGACGACACCTAGACATAAATACCCCTTCTCGCCAGAGCACTTTACCTCTGCCTGTCTGACCTTCTTTCTCTCCTCTCTCTCTGTGTCTTTCTCTCTCTGACCTTCCCGTTTTATATTTCTTTTCTATTCACATCCATCTCCTACCTGCTGCTGTAAAGACTTACCTTTTGCCCTGTTTGGCCCGGTCTCTTTGTGTCTCACCTCCCTTATTCAGTGTCAAATTTCCTTCGCCTCCTCTGGTCCTTAACGGAGCACGTCTTCACACCCCGTTATCCTCAATCACACTTTCCTCTCACTGCTTTTCATTTCACTTTAAATTATTCATATACCTGGCTAAACTAATAACACTTCAGAGGTCTTTTTGGAAGTTTTCTTTATTGAATGGAGGTACGATGTCAATTCCCAATACCTAAATTAGAACAGTGATACAGAACCAAACCGTGATTCTTTGTCATGATCAGTTTGTCATGTTGTATTAATGTTCATAATGTAAGTTCGGGGGTCTTTGTCTGAACCCAGACCATACAATACTAATAGTAAATGTGAAATGTCTTTTAAGCTTTATTACTTATTTACTTAAAGAAGAATTTACACAGCTACATCTACAACAAGAAAGAAAGAAGATTGTAAATATGATTGTATGAGTATAAAGTGAATATAATGTGTAATCTTTACTTTTTAAAGTAGAGTTTCACTGCCCCCTCTGGTTGAAAGTTTCAAGCCTGTTTCACCTCTGACAGTGCCGAGCATCGCTGACGGGTCAGGTTGGGTGTGGTAGGAAGGGTGCTCTGCTGTAACCACGCCCTACAGTGATGTCACAGAGTTCTTGGGTACAGCTGTACATCACTACAGCAAGGTGAGACGTCAAACCAGCAATGAAAAGATTTTCAGGGGGTGTTAAGTTACACACTGAAACTCATCAGTTTAAGAAATGTATCAGTTCGGGGTCAATGTAGCACAGACACAATATTGGGTTAACGTTACCCAGTAGCAATGTGTTTTATATATTATATTGTATTTAACTGTTGGGTTATTTAACAAACTAAAACATGGCTTTCTACCCACGGGTGCTGGATAAAGTTAACCCACTATTGCGTTAGTGCCATATGAACCCAGCGGCCAGGGGAATTTGGATCGTATCTGATTCATGAACAGTAACCAAATAAGAGTGATCTGATGCTGCACGACTATCAAGATTCGGGTAAGCAAGATTTATGCAGACGGCAGAGCAACGTGTAAAAAACAACACAGACAGATTTTTGACAGGGAAGAAAAATGAGACATCATTAAGCAAAACTGTTAGCAAAACTCACAAAGGCTCGAGAGCAAGATGATGTTTGTAAAAACTTTAGGCAATCTTTAAGCTGCAGTTCTCAATTGCACAACAGAACCTATGAAGAAACACGCTTTAAAAGAGCAACGTTTCAGGATCAGGCTTGGAAAAGAAGCAATGGCTGGTTGCGAACCCTTGACACAGATTGCACATGTACACATACGTCAGAGAGCTGAAACAAAGACTTGGAACTGAGGATTCTCCGCTCTCCAATTGTTTAATTGGAATTGTTGTAGAGTCCTGAAGAGGTAGACGTCCACAGTATTTCCCAAGAGAGCAAGGACTGCAGAAAAAATAAACTTAATTTTGTGTAGCAGTTTTTTATTTTCTTGTTTATAATCGTGCAACCCTTAGGGAGGCCCAGAAACCACTGATAAAGATAATGTTATTTCAAAAGCTCAACTTTGCACTTTTTGTTAGTTTCCTCAGCAGCGTTAATGGTTGGTAAAAATTTAATTGGTATACATCGGAAGGAATAGCTTTCCTTTTAGTTCCATAGGGGGCCATGACAGAAGAGGTTTGAGAACCACTTACTTAAATTGGTTAAATTATCTTCCTTAATTTATTATATTTATTCATTTATGTCATTTTTAAGCATAAATGCCAAATATTCACTACTTCAGCTTGTCAAATGTAAGAATGTGCTGCTTTTCTTTGTCTGATGTGACATCTCCTTGGGTTTAGGAAATTGTAATTGGCATTTTCACTATTTACTGACATGTTATACCAAACAATGAATCATTTAATTGAGATAATAATCTGAGGCTTAAACGATAATGGAAATAATTGTTAGCTGCAGCCCTACTGTCAACCAGTGTTTTGTCCACTGCATTTTTTCAGGGTGAAACGTCCTCTGAACTCCATTAAATGTTCTTTCCTTTTTAAATGAGCACATTAATGCAAGTAATAACATAACTGAATAATGCTTTCTGGTAGAGTTTCAAAAGCCGGGCTGATGAACTGGTTCATTATTTTGCTGCACCCAGCTATTCTGTAAATACAGATTTAGGCTATCATTTACCTTTAAGACTCCTACAAGAACCAATTTTCAGCATGATTCATACATACCTCTGGAAGCAAACATCTTATTCTGCCCGCCACACATCTCTGGATCTCAGCAGGAGGCTCAGATTGCTGACCGTCACAGCCTAGTGATTACCTCTGCAACATTTTCCAGAAATGGTCAGAAATCTCACTGTGATTCACAAAACATTTTCTTCCCTCCATTACCCGTGACTTCCAAAGTTGTGCAGTTACTACCCGCAGTGTCCGACTGTCGCCACAAGCTCTATTTGCACCCGATGTTGCTGTGTGAGTGCACATCTGGGCCACACAGAATAACAGATCTGCTTTTGTTTGGTGTCATTACAGAAGAATGGTTTCATAAATGTGATGAAATCAAATAGAAAGTGCAGCTTCAGTCTAAATGTAACCCTGAGTCATAAACGTGTTTACATTTTATGTTCAGTGCAGCACATATGCAGAAAGCCCACTGAATTCAGGTGGGTTGTCGCCTCCTTTCTGGTTGTTGTGCTCTACTGCCCTCCACAGCCTGAAGTGTGAACTTTATATGGGCTTGAGGTTTTTTATGTCCTGCTGTATTTCAAAGGGGAATGTCATTTTTGTATTAGTTATATTTGGTCTCACTGTGATTATTAGTGTCAGCTTGAGGCGACTGGATGTGCTGGCAAACAGGAAGTCTTTGTTTTTACATATTCTACCACCAAAAGACATTAATCGCCCCCCCCTTTGTGACTGGACTGCCTAAATGGAGGTGGGATGAAGGTGGGATCCCCACCCTGATTAACTGCGTAGTCATCTTTCCTCTCTTAACAGCCTCCTCCAGCTTCGAAGCTCAGTGATCGTATTACCCCACTTTTTGTTCCACTTGCAGCAACCCCAGCTTCATTTTCTACCGCAGTTACCAAATCATTGGCCCAGTTGGTTGACAGAAAATTAGAAAGCAAGAATCATGTCATTAATTAAGCAAAATTACTACAAATTCAGTGGTTCCAGCTTCTAAAATGTGAACATGTGCTTACTACTTCTTACGTTAGTCACCTGAAAATCTTTAAAGGTTTTGGTCTGCTGGTCAGACCCAACAACACATTTAAATATGTGACCCTCAGCTCTGTTTTTCTGTCATTTTATAGACCAAGTGAGTAATCAAGAAAATAATACGCATAAATGCTGGTTGCAGCCCTAACAGTACTATCACAACTACAATTCTTGCTTTAGTCAAATGTATTTCCTTATCAGTGGCAGCATGTTTATGTTAGGTGCATCTGTCTGTCGAAGCCATTTGGCCTGTTGCAGCCAAAGTTCATAGATAGAATGCAGGGTTAAAATAAGTGCACGGGGCTGGACAACATTTTATCATAATGCTTTGAGAACAAAACTGAATTTATTCATAGCTGAATCCTATTTAAAACTGAAACCTGAAACAACACATCATCTGAATTTTCCAACCTCAGTGTTTGTGTTATTGCCTCTGTACTGCAGTAATCCACTAGTCGTTTACACCAAGTATACATTTTAAATGTGTGGCAGATGCTGCACATGCCTCTCCCTTTTCGCACGTACACCATCATAACGACTTGCCCATTCAGTAAAACATTTTGCACATTAAGCTCACAGACATTTACCGATAGATGAGACCCATATTACACATGAAATGGGAGACACTGGAGTTGTTAATTTGGCAATAACACAGGCAACTAATAAGAAAAACAAGAGTCCAGTCACGGTGCCAGACAACAGATGCGGTATCACTGTGCCGCTGGATGTGCTCCAACTGTGTACCATAATATCACACATTCAGGAGGTGTGCCGTCTGCCATACATGCCTGCGTTTTGTCAGATCCCAGCAGGGCTCATCACATTAAACTACAACAAGTAAGTGGATGTGAACACCTGATTATCGTACACATGGCAATTTTAAACAGTTTTGGCTCGCACTTTACTCCAGCAACACACGTGTTGCGTTAAATTTGTAAGCCGTTTCTGGAGTCATACAGGAAAGTGGTATGCCGGGCCCTTATGAACACCTAAAACGTGTTGTTAAGAAAAAAGGGACAACACTGTATTTTCTGTCAATGATTGGCACCAATTGGATCTGATCGAGCCAAATAGATGGTACACGCAGAAGCATCAAGGACTGGAGGTTGTCACACCTAGCCCTATTTATAAAGAAAAAAATCTCCAAACCATGTGTAAAAGTGTTAAAATAAACATACAGCATTGTTCCAATGGGCTCGATTGAATTTCCTGTGAGCCTCCGTCACAGGTCATTAAATTCAATCTGTTATATATGTACAGTGCAGTGAAGACATCTTGATTTTAATGATGAAGGCATCATTCGGTGTTGTTGTGCGACATGATTTAACCTGCACAGCCGGTGCACATCAATTCATTTATTATCCAATGGTTGCTTCGTCCAGCATGGATTCATCGTGCCATGCAGTTCATGAATTATCAGAATTCTGCTCTAGTTGCTTTTGAAAACAGGCTATTAGGAAGGACATGGGGCAGTAAGGAGCGACTAAGTGCAAGTCACATTTCCAACAAGTAATTGTTTGGTGGGATGTTCACTCTTACAGTTGACACACAGGAAACATAGTGGGGAGATGGTGTGTATTATAAATACATTTCTCAGGTGGATCTTTGATTGCACCAAATACCACACAATGGGATCCAAACTAAAAAGTGAAGCTTTTTGTAAAATTGCCAGTAGACTGATGTAAAGTTTTCCATTTTGATGCAGCCACATACTGTTGCAATATAAAATGGGGCATTATCACTTTTACACTCCATCTGTAGTTATTCAATATTGTAGCGTTATTTTCAAATGACCAAACAAGATCAAAACCCATCTCACACCAATTCATACAACCCTTTCATTTCAGTTGTTATATCAAAGACTGAATCCATCATAACTTTGCCAATATTGTTTTAATAATTCTGAAAGGTCAAACAGTTCTACACCCACACACATAATACCTCACAAAAAAGGCACAAGTTCATAGAATATGTCATGGCAACATTTTAGCCTCAGTGACAGCAGAGTAGCTCCAAAAAAAAAAAAAAAAAAAAAAAAAAGGAAAAGCTAAAAAAGACAGAAGCTACATCAACATGTCAGAGCGGGTGCAGGTGTTCAGAAAGAGTTTGACAATCAAAAAAGTGCCGTAACACAATATTTGTCAATGCCAAAATAAATGCAATTGGCTTTCCAACATCTCATTTAATGATCCAAATTTATTCTAAGAGTATTTTAGTGTCCATCATCAAAAGCTGTCAACAACCATTTTCTTCTTCACATATATTCTCATGTGTCAAGCGGCTCTGTGTAAATCATACAGTGCCAAAGCCCAGGACACACTACCAAGATTTTAAAAGTTTACATTTATTTCAGAAAGAGCAACAAATTCATAAATACTGAGCATCTCACTGGTTCAAAAAAGACCGATCAAAAGAAAGAAAAAAAGTTTAGTTTTAAAGTAGGCCAAAGCTAATAATATGCTTTTATAGAAAAGAGATCAAAACTAGTTTCTATGAGACTTTTACAGATGCGGATTTCCATGCACATGACAAAAATTGTTAAATGCCAATTTACAGTGTCATTTAAACCAAGCAGCAGCATGTCACTGAAACCGCAATTTGATGTTTCAGAGTCAGACTTAATTTGGGATCCAACTATTCTGTCAGGGTTGTGTTCTTCTGAACAAAGCTTGACCTAGAAGGCACTGAGATAGAATTACGCAAGTGTTTGAACCAGTTTCTTTCCCCACATCTTACAATAATTGTTCCAAAAATCTGGAATATGCAAACAGGTTCAGCAACTTGGACAGACAGGTTAAGTCAAAAAGACTGTGTAAGATGATTTGAAGGTTTCTGGCAGACGACGTGTCGCTGTTAACACACAAAGTAGTCTTTTCCCTAAGAGAAGGGTCGCTTTTTTTTCTCTCCCCCCTTTCAGAGTATACTCCACCACTGTTCATAAATGTGATAGTCCTTCTCCGGGTCCAACATGATCAGCCCAAATCCCCTACCACACAAGATTTTGGTAATCTGACAGCATGATCCTGATTTTGATGAGTTCATCTGTGGCACGTAAGTAGGACTGATCTTCCAAGGACCAAGAGACTCTGTTCCTTATGACTTTTGGCCCGGCAAAGGGCGCCGGAACAGCAAGATGTGAGGCTCTGCAGGAGGACAGAAAATAGTGATGATGTAATGGTTGTGATTGCTTCGATTCCTTATGGGGAAACATTCTTTGAAAGGAGGGTGCAGCTGGGTTTGTCCATGTGCTTGCAGTCAATAAAATCTATTGACCCGTTTACAGCTAATCTGTACCACTTCTTAAAAAAAAGAAAAAAGCGCAACTTATAAAAAAAACAAAAAACAACAGACTTTGTATTTTTCATCTTCTACCTGAAAGACACCAAGATGGGACAGGTCCCCTTATTAAACAGGAAGGGGACCAGCATGGTACAGTGGACAGGTTCAGTACATGCAAATTAGCGTCATAGACATCATCATTGTGTTATGTGGCTGGTTAGCTTCAACTTATGATCACAACATTTGTTAATGCAGATATAGCATGAGATATATTGTAGGCCTGTTTGCAATAAGCATCCTGTAAACTGTAAAATTGTTGCTCAGTGGAGAGTTGGTGGCCCTGTGGGCAAACAATTTCTCTAGTATAAAGATGTAGATGTAACAAGAAAAATAATGGCACAGAAGCCATTTTATACATTTAATAAAATATGTATACACTTTAGACATGGTTATCTATATTAGAATGCCATTTTCACACTTGATCAGAAGCAGTGTCAATGCTCATCAGCTATGGCACTGTACTTCTGTAATCGCTATTAGATGCTTGAAAATTTAGTTTTCCAAGCTTAAAAATCGGATCTTTCATGTACGATAGTTCAGAATGTGCACCAAAGTTCTCATCTGTTTAGAGTCTCGTGGACAAAAGCACAGGTGCGTTTGTTAAATTGGCCTGCCACTGATGGCAGCAATAGAACATGGCAAAAGAAACAATATTCAGAAATAGGACATTTCCAGAAAATGTATTTAAGGCATCATCACTGCTTAACAACAAGATAAGATACCTGGCTGGTGGATCATGTAATGCACCCATCCTTGGCTCTGCTGGACCCCCAGGTTCCTCCACTCGGTCTCCGACATCAAATGAGTCTTGGGTACACGCTTTGCAATGTCTTTGGGTAGCATTACATGCCTGTAGATACACCATATAGATATGATTATGATCGTGTTTATTCAATTATCATGTTATACAACCGACGATAGTTTGAATACAACGGCAACTTGGTTACGTCGTTAAAATTGCTTACAGAACAACGCTGACAAAGTTAAATTGCATGTTGTAACTTATAAACGCGAGCTATACACACCTGTACTCGTATTTGTCATCGTCGTATTTGTCGGAGTAGTAGATCTGTTTGTGAGACATGACGGAAACCTGGCGGAGATGTTTTTAACATTGGTCAACATTCAGAATCACATACAGAGCAAACGAGCGAAATATTATAGAGCCCATCGCGACAGAAGCTTATAGCTTGTATTGCTAGCCGAGTGTGGCTAACAGTTAGGCTAACGTCACCGAAGTTAGCCGAGAGCGAGCGACATCTCTGACAACTTACGTTTACGTAAACACCAAACTACATGTCTATGTTGTCGTGCGAGGCCCCCAACGAGGTTGCCTTCATAAGTTACCTTATATGACTGACAAAATATCCTGATGGGGGAAAGTCAATTATTCCAGTTTTCCGCATCCACCAGTGGCGTGATGTTGACTCCTTCTTTGTTTCCCTCTCGAATGTTTGCGAGCCCGCTTTTCACCGTTCAAATACACCTCGTGTCATGCTATTGGTCAGCCGAGCTGAAGAACGCTCTTGCCATTGGACAGAACTGTCTGTCGCAGGAAAACGTCGTCATCGCCACGGGGCCTCCTAATTGGTCAGAACACATAGCTCGCAGGAAGTCTGCGGTACAATTCAAACATGACATCATTTGATGTTATTGAGTAACCCAGCGACTCAGATACTGTCACCTTATTCGGATTTAAAGGGTCTTTAGTGAATTTCGACCATCGATGCATTATACGAACTCTGTGTTTATAGTTCTAACACTCTCTTTAACACATCCATGATTTTGACACGTTGTATTTTTTAATCAGACAGAGGGTGACATGACACTTTCAGGGTGGCTAGAGTTCTAGTATAATAACTTCCATTTTAAACTGACCACGACTTTGTCTTAAGAATGTTTTTCTTTTCTTTTCTTCCTCGGGAGGATGATGATCTGAACAGGTTAATCAATTTACCTTTCAACACCACGGCTACGCCTGAAAGAATAACTAAAATGTATACCTTTGTCAATACTTCTTGTACATGTTTTTGACAGAAATAGAACTCTTATTACCAATATGTGCATCCGTGCATTTTGAGTTTCATTATGAGCCACCGAAAAGCATATTTCTTAAATAAACCATAAAGTAAAATAAAATGCTCATTAAAGTTTCAATTTACAACAGCACAAACACCAGAAATGGTGGACAAATGGTCAGTGCCTAATGACTAAGCAGTCTCTCACATTTATTATAATCAAATCGAGTTAGAAAATGGGACTCTGATCATGAAAACAAATCAGTATCATGGATAAACTAAATATAGCAGCCTACAGACTCACAAAGTCTGTGACTGTATCATACATCTATAGCCAACTACCAATACTTTTATTTAGGAGTAGTTTTAACACTGTCGTATTACTTACTTTACTTAAGGATCCGAGTCCTTTCACTACTGAAATCTACATATAAAATATACAAAACATCTGGAACCACATTGACTCCAATTCTCTTGGGTTCTCATTTCAAATATGCAGACGTGTAAAAGTAAAATGTGCCTATCACAGACAAAACCGTTCACAGACTAATTTTAGATGAAAAGGAGCCAGATGACTAAATAAACGTCCACACTAGAAGCAACCTGAGTGGAGGGGTTGTCCGCTGCGGTAAATCCCGCAGTTCAAATATAGCTCTGCAGACGTGTCAGTGTGCGGCTGGTCCCGGTGGCCTCTCCCTTCTGTGTATATTTATATATATATATATATATGTGTGTGTGTGTGTGTGTGTGCAGCTTGAGGGTCTGGTTCACACATGGAGCTGTATTATTAACAACCAGGGGGGAGGCTCTGCGTCCGTCACCTGTTACTTTCACCTGCGGCCGTCAATCATGCTGTGGGTGTGCGTCGGTTTCCGAGACAAGACACTCCAATCTGATTGGTCCGGCCTCGCGTCGGGGGCGGGAGAGCCGTGGCCGTTGCTGAAATCCCATTGGACGAAAGCCGCCCTGTTTGACGTGACGCAGCTTGGAATTCCCAAAGTTCCCAAGTTCACGGGAAGAGAGGAGCGTTGGTCATACTAAAACAAAACAAAACAAAAAAAAAAAATACCAAAGCGGTTTCAAGGAAAAGCGCACCGGGCGACTGAGGTAAATAACTCGTCTTCTTTGTGCTTAGTCTGACAGAGTCGAGCATGTGTTTCGAAGCTCTCGCTAACAGTCGGGCCTAAGTGAGAACGCGGAAGAGTGGGAGTGGGAATAACACGCAACCTACCATCCTTTGTTTACCATCATGAGTGAACCCTTTAAGTGCGGTCGCTTCCAGAAACCGTCGCCCCCCTGCATTCTGGTTCTTACGCGTAGGTGCGAGACAGACGCTTCGGCCGACGAGCGAGTGCTTCGCCGCTTCGCTCCTGGATCAATGAGCGGCTCGTGTCTGCGGTTTGACCATTTTTGGTAACTTGACGGCCGCGCAGGTTGAGAGCGAAAGGACGCATGTGAGTGAACGGTTGGCTGGAAGTCGCAGCTGCGGTGAACGCACTCGGGGAGGGGGGGGGGGGTCCTGCTTCTCCCGACCGAAGCCTTTGGTAGAACTGCGCAGCAGTATATTATGGATGCCGCCACACCGTTACATAACTCGCATCAACCACAAACTGGTCTTTATCGGGAGCGTGCGGGGATTCGGTCCTACGTAACGTTACACAGCCATCAAAATACTGCAGAAAATTAGGCCCGGGTTGTCATTTTGTGTGTATTGTCATGTTCGCAACTGTGCATACTTATAATTTGCTACTAGCCTACACGTTCCTACACTAATAACTAAGTCGCGGTCAGATTATTACACCTAGATTAGTCTGTTAACTCCCACAAGGCATAGCGCGCACGCAGCAGGCATGTTCAATGAAGGCACGTTGTTTTCTGTCGTCGTCCGCAGAATAAATATCACACGGCGGAATCTGCACCGTGCCGTGCCACGTTGAGCCTGAAGAGGGCGATGTCTGACAACAGCAACAGCACAGGCAGCAGTGGCTCCTCAACCAACAGCTGGACCCTGCTCTCCCCCGAGGTGAGACAGAACCACCCCAGGAAGCTGTGCCTGGGTATCATTCGGAGGATTGCTGTTGTCCTTGCTCACGAATACGAGTTCCTGTGAAATGTGGCGTGGCTTTACTTGCACCCCTGAGCTTCCCATAATGACACAATAGGCACCGGCCATGTGCATGAAGCCTATTGTGGATGTTTGCAAAAGTATCAAACAGTGGGGGAAGAAATATTCTTTTCTGCTACTTCTTGACTTAAGTAAAAGTCCTGCTTTCGAAATTCAAATTTCAAAAGTAAAGTACAACAGTATTGGCATCAACATATAGTTAAGGCACAAAAAATAAAGTACTCATTATACAAAATGGACCATTTTAGAATAATGTATATTATATGATTGTAGCTGGTAAATGTAGGATTATACATGTAAATGTAGTCTTAGCATAAAATAATACATCATTTATTTGTTGATTATAGTTATATTTTGTATTATCAATCTCAATCTGCAGAGTAACTACACGTATAAAAATACAATATTTCTCTCTGAATTGTAGTGGAGCAAAAGTATGAAGTAGCATCAACTGGAAATACTCAAGTAAAGTAAAAATTGTACTTGAGTATAGTGCTTGAGTAAATGTTCTTAGTTACTTTGCACCATTGGTACCAAATGAAGACCCATTTGTCAGAATCTGACTCTGTATCTACGTTATTGTTAATTAAGACAACAAAATCTGAAGTAAAAAATAAAATCCCATAATTCAATTACAGAACAAGAAATATTGATGTTTCCCAGCCAGGGCTTGTGTACTTGTGCGAGCATGCCGGTATTGGGGCGCCGTAAATGTCAAGGGCAGTGCAGGAACTGTAGGTGGTGAAGCCTAATCTCCTGGGATCTTCTCTCTCCGCAGGAAGCTGCTGCTGAGAATGTCGGGCCTGTAGACGACGGCACCGAGAGCCTGGGTGACGTCCCGAGCCTCTCTGAGGAGGTGACAGGTAAACCGAGATCTGTGGCTACTGGCTGGGGTTGTGACGGAAATAAGACTCAACATTTAAGGCGGAAAAGATTGCGTTTAAACCTATTCTTTGGTTCCATATTTTAGTTTTGACACTGTGTGAATGTTATTTCAGGAGCTGCTGTGGAGTTCAAACCAAGTGACATTTCAATAGAAACTGTCCTGTCTGAAGAGGGCCATCAGGTTAGTACACAAAAAACTCAACAATCAAATCAAGGCATACGTTAGCCCATTAAACAACATCATTATTAAGAGGACAGAAATCCCCTTACAGCATATTTTCATTGTTATAACCAGCTATTGGAATTGTATTATTGTGCCCACACGTAGACACTGTGAAGATATCCATTTTCAGCATAGGTGCACTCGAGTTTGACAGAACACTTTTCAGATCTATAATATCAACTTTATATGCCTGCATTTGTTGCTACTACCTCCTTCTACAGTTACCACTTTGCACACATGTTTAAGAACTGTACAGCCTCTATAAAGCTTTTAGCCACATCAGATGTTTTCAGTAAGGTGATTGGTGGAAAAAACTACAACTGCCTCAGTTTTACTACATATGCCAATGCCTACACCCGATACAAATTGAGAATTTACGACCCGTTCTCTTGGAATTGTGAAATGTTACTCTGGGCAGCAGACGTTTAAATAAAAGAGAAGTACTGTAGACAATACAGACGGAAAAAAACAAAATCATAGTACTTTATCACAAAATAACACCCTAATTGGAGTGACGATCACAAGATTATATCAAAGTGTGAAAGTATTGATGGATCACTATTTTCCGTACTGCCCTCATTTCTAGGTGTGTCAAGAGTCCTCTCCAGAGTCCAGTGAGGGTCCCATCCCCTCTAGTCCCGTCCGATTGAGTCCTCTTCCACCCAACTCTCTTGATCCTCCAGACCTCGACCTGGAGAGTCAGCCTCCGGTCATCCATGACATTGTAACCAGCTCCCCCAGTGACAATGAGCACCTCGGAGCCACACCCTTTGTCACCAACATTGATTTGGGGGCTCCGCTCGATATTCCTGCTGCTGAACTCCTGCTAGCTGAGCCCGAGGAGTCCTGCTCGGTTCCTCCCCTGGCTGAGATCCCTGTCTCTACAGAACAAGTGCATGGCACGCCTGCTGATATCGGGTTGATTCTTGCTAGCCCTGCTTGGGAGAGTCCTGTCTTCACTGCTGAACCTGAGGTCGCCATCCCCGCAGAAACCCTTTCAGACACGGATCCTTCCTCTCATGTTGAAGCTGATATTAGCTTAGCTCCAGAGAGTATAGAGCCACCAAGCCAGGTCCCGGAGAGCCTGGTGATAGAAAGCCCCATCAGTGATACTCCCGCACTAGACACTGTTGGTTCAGGAGAGGCAGAGGAGGAGGCAGCTGTGGAAGAGGAGGACGTGGAGCCTTCTGAGACAGGGACCCAGGATGAGAGAGAAGAAGATGAAGGTATGTGATCAATCTAGAGCATCTCTAATACAATGGTGATTAGGGATTCTTTTTTTATTCAGGCCTTCAAAAATCCTGAGAGACGGAAAAGCACTGTTTGGTTGGGCTGCTCACAACTCAACATAATAGTTTGAAGTACACATTGCTTAGTTTTAAGGGGTCTCCTAAATTTATATATACATTCCTTTAACAAGACTAAAAGTTTCTACCTTCTGTTAGCTTCCACTAGAGACAGCCACGTTCATTATACTGTACAACCATGGCAATTTGGACAGTAGTTGCTGTGATATCTTGCTCTGCACCAAAGTGTTGGACAAGCCGACATCACCATCCTCACGTTTCGCTACTAGCTTAACGAAAGCCAAACAAACCCCCATAAAAGTATAACAAAATAAATGCCAGCAAGGTTATAGAGAGTGAAAATTTGTTGCTGGGCTCCTACAACCCCCCCCCCCAAATTCCTCTCATTCTCTGTACATTATGTGCAGTTTTCCTCTGCTGGAATAATACATGGCTGCAAGCGTGTTATGCGTTAATATGATTAAACACAATCCTATTTAAGAATACACACCATATAAGTGTAATATCAGCTGAAATAATGGGGTCTTACAGCCAGATTTTGACACAGGTCTCCTCTTCAAGACAGGGCCTCGATATCAGGTAATAAAGCACGACTCATTTTAAGGCCCCTATCAAGTCAGTTAATATTGTGATTTATTTGTGCATATTCCCAAACAAAGTTACAGTGGATCATATTCCCATAAACCAACTGCCGCAGCGTGAACATGGGGCTTTTGTGGGCCCCTGGGGGGGTCTGAGGCCTCGCAGCAGTTAACAGCTTTGGTAAGTCGGCGTTGAGCAAAGTGGTTTATGGCTCTTTGTAATTAGCACTAGTCGATAGAAGCAGAAAATGAGAGTCCTCTTGCAGAATAATTGGTTAACATATTTCTTATCTGTGTCACACTAGCAGTTGGAAAGTGATTTATCAGAATGACAGGGAGGTGTACACCCCACTGAGAATGAAAGAAATGAAGAAACCCCCATGCATGAAATTACAGTTGTTGTAATTTAGTGAGAAAATGTCATCCATTTCCACGAGCAGCAATGACTTCTTGTCTGCCTTTCTCCCCATGCTGTTTACACACTGTTGTTGTGCTTTGCAGTTCATGTATTCAGTTAGATTTTTTATGCATTTTGTGTGAGGCAGTCTGCCAGAAGATAATTATGATTTTGGAAATAACTCTGAGATGTCGAGATGATTTGTTGAAGTGACTCTGGTCTACATTTGAATAAACGTGGTTTAACTTTAGGCTCATTTTTCACAAAAAATACATTATAAAGTGTGACGACTCTCATGTTCAGGATGTCTTTTTCCTCTTTTTACATTTCTCCCTCCCTTAGAGCCTTCCAGTAGATTTGATTTGGGCAACACAAGCAGCTTTGATGATGGACTGAGGAGGAGGAATGCCCCTTCCTTTGAGGCACCAAGGCCAAAAACATCAGATGAGGAAGATGAGGAAGAGGAAGTGGAGTTCAAGCTGGCAGAGAAGACGAAGGAAAAGCCATGGTTCTCCTTGAACAAATGCATTTTGGGTGCTCTGATCCTGCTCTTCTTAGGTTCCCTCTTCCTCTCAGGTGAGTTCCTCCAACACCTGACTAAGCCTGCTAGCTTGCTTCTGCTTTTCATGGTCAGTCCAGTAAGATTAAAACCATGTTCGTAATATTTATTGATGCTAGAAATATCTTAGGATGAAAGTCTGTGCTTACTGCGCATCATCTTTAAGAAATGATCAGGATATGTACACCTGTTTTACACGTGTTACATGAAAGGTTTGACAGTTTTAGGGTTTATTGTAAATATTGTCAAAACTCGACATTATTGCACATTCTTTTATTTGACAATTCCTGTTTTTACAAATTATATAAGGACATTTATTCGTGCCTGTCAGCAGTAGACTGTTTGTAGATTTTTGTCAACTAAGCTGTACTATGTCAACAGGCTTCCTCTCTGACCTGGATAATGGTAGGTCCAGTACTAAAGATAAGACAGCAGTGTAAGCTTCTACACAAGCTGGCTAACGTTCAATAGCTTGTCCAAGCACTTATCTGGCCTGACACTTCATGCGGTGGCAGCAGAAAATGGCAAATAACATGCATTCTGAATTTTACGTTAACACTCACTGTTTGGGAGGACTCACTGAGTGTTTGGGGGGGGGGGGGGGGGGAGGGGCGTGATTATCTGTTGCTGGCAATTTGCTTTTTTAGGCCAAGTATGGAATATTAAATATTTCTGCCTAAATAAATAGTTCCTGTGTAGTGCCTAAAACTTGTAGATTGCACATCACGACAAAGCATCTTATACTGTGGCAACTGTGTGTCAGTGAGAAGTTCTAACACTCGTGTGAAAGATGGGTTGTTTTCTTACCCAACAGGTGACTTTGACATCTCTGAGCTGAGTGATGGAGAACAAAGCCAGGTCTGTTCCTGCCGTCTCTCACTGTCTCAGTGTTATATGTTGTCCAGCATGTGTCTACGCAGTCATATTTAAAGAAAAATTGAGTCTTAAAGCTTAGAAGATAATGCTAAAGATAGGATTATTTTAAAATATGTTCTTCAAAATATTTTCTTCATTTGTCAACCATTTTCAACCCAGGACTGGCTTAGCAGCGATCCACAGGATATGAAAGAGTTATTGGATAAATTGACACAGGAAAACCAGCAAATCGCTCAGCTAGAGGCTCAGCTACAGGTCAGTATATCAGCTATATTGATGCTAATGATGTTGTTTTACCCTTTCATAATGTTTTAATGTGCTGTAATACATACACAGCATGTTTTCAATAAATATGTTTGGTTATTGTCCAAGTTGGGCAGAACCTAGGTTCGACTACAGCGTGGTCTGCGTTGTGAACACCACTATTTTTCGTTATTTCTTAGTCTCAGAAAGAAGTACTCGACTCAGCTCTGAAGGCAGTGGCAGCCAGCGGTGATGAAAAGGGTCGAGCAGACATGGAAAAAGAAAATGCAAAGCTGAAGGAGGAGCTGTCATCTCTGCCTGAGCTGAAGAAAGAGCTGGAGAGTCTGAGGGCCAGGGTGACCGAACTCAGCCAGCTCACAGGTACAAATGTTGCAAACACGAATGGAATCTGTGCAGCTGCATTTTGATCTCAGTTAATATTTATTGAAATGGTCATGCATATACAGTACTGTGCAAAGGTTTTAGCCAGGTGTGAAAAAATGCTGTAAACTAAGAATGCTTTCAAAAATGGAAGTGTTAATAGTTTAGTTTCATCAAGTAACAAAGGAGTGATGCTGGTTTGAAGGCAAAGGGTAGTAACACCAAACATTGTTTTGATTTAGATTTTTCTTTTATCATTTTGTTAATTGACGAAACTAAACTATTAACACTTCCATTTTTGAAAGCATTCTTAATTTACCGCATTTTTTCACACCTGCCTAAAACCTTTGCACAGTACTGTAGATTGTTACTGTGATATAAAAATAGATTCCTCAGAGTTCTAATCACCAAACCCATTATAACTTTGATATCTTGAATCCTTCACAGCTGATCAGGAAATGCCCCCGCCTGCCTCACGCTCAGTCCCTCAGCCTGGTGAGAAAGATGGTCAGAGTAACCAGAAAGGAGCTGGACCTGAGAGGAGGAAGGAGGGAGGAAGGCTGAAGGAAGAACTCCATAGGCAGAAAAGCCTTTTGGAGGAGAGCAGAAAGAGACTGGAAGGAATGAAAAAAGATGGAGGCGACAGAAAACAAGTGAGAGATAGTTTGGAGCAGATCCAGAAGAAGCTTTCTGAACAAGTTGAGAGGTGGAGTAAGAAGAAGCCACAGGAGTCCAAATGGAAAGAGAACAAGGGTAAAACCAATGAGAGGGACCACTGGAAGAAAGAAGAAAAGAAAGATTGGAAGCACAGCAAAGAGGGAGGATGGAGGGACAAAGAAGAGAAGAAGGAGCGGAAGCCTCAGAAGCAAAACTCTCGCAAAGAGGCGTTGAGGAAACACCAGGACGAGTGGGAGAGGAAGAAGGTGGAGCGCAGAATGGACAGAGAGGAGAGGAGGAAGGAGAAACCGTGGCACAGCCGGCCTGGTAAGAACTCCCACAACCAGCATCAGCACCAGCACCAGCCCCATCAGCCCCATCAGCCCCATCAGCCCCATCAGCCCCATCAACACAACCAAAACAGCTTCTGGAGAGACCAGGAGCAGAAGCTCAGACGCAGCGTCCGCCCCCAGCTGGGCTGCAGCTCTGTGGAGGACTGCGCCAGTAAGGAGGGGCTCTACCCGGTGGAGTTGTCCGAGTTTGAGGAACTGCTGGAGGGCTACCTGAGCAAGCTTGAAGGATCTTCATCTGAGAGCAAGGACAAGATCAGGAAGCTGACTGCCGAGTTCTTTGAGGACGGCGTGTTTATCCACGACAGGGTTCTTTTCAGTGACTTTGCCGAGGACGTGGCGGACATTCTGGAGGACATGGTGGACGTTTTAGAGGACGGTGGGCAGATGGATGACGACTCCCTGGAGGAGGCGATGGAGGAGTTTGAACGAGAAGCCCTGTGGAAGTTTTCCGCCACAGTTTAAATAGACAAAGAGGGGAAAAGGAGTCAAATACAACAATAAGATACAGCACAAGTGGTGGTTTTATAGGATGTTTCTTGCCTCCCTTCTCCTCTTCAGAGCTGTAATTGTAGTAGCTTTTGGTACAGTGGTTGTGCCTCTCATAAGCGCGTCCCTCTGAGTCTTTAATTATAAGCTAGACTTGTACTTGTAATTTTGGACTTAGTTATTGTTACCTACCTCTGTCAGGTCATGCCTCCTAACGCAAAGTCCTTCAGTAATGTGTAGTGTGAAGTTTCCTCTGCTGTATAGTGTTTTCTCAATACGTAGTGCATGTTGCAGTTCATAATGTAAATTCAAACTGATAATATTCAAAAGGGGCTTTAAGGAGATGGTATTTGCAAATAATCTTGTTGAGCACCAGTGAAAGGGTTAAATATATTATAAGATAAGTTGTCAATTACAGAAATGTTAAATTGACTGTCAAATAATTTTCTGCCATGTGACCTCCTGCCTTCTGTGTGAAAACGACCTGCCACTACTCCAAACAGGTTCAAACTAATGCTGAGATGTTTTTTTTTTGCATATACCAATTGCCTCAAGTGAGGTGTAACTGTCCAATCCCAGAGGATGAGTTCCCAGTTCTTTCAGTGATAAGAATCAGATCAGGTCAGACCAGTTTTTGAGAGCCCCTGAGTGTTTGATTTCTCGATCCGACAGACTTTTCATCCTCCGACTCTCAACTGCCAGTTTTGACGGCAGTTGAGAGTGGGAGAAGTGCAGAACAGCCAGGAACTGGTGTGTGAAGTGTCAGTGCTGCTCAAACAAAAGCAATAGGACAAAGTGATAGCCATAGCTAAAGTCATGATTGCTAAGTCACTTGAGCACTTTTCTCAAACATTCACATTTACAGTTTGGGTTTTTTCTCCCCTCACTTTTCACTTTTTATTTATTCACCGTAAATGAGATTGGCAACCAAACCAGTATTTTTTTATTTTTTTCATTATCCTGGTATTTTGTTAATGCTGATGTTAAATGACATGCACAGCCATATAATGAGGAAGCTGCTGCATTCTGTTTTGCAAATTTTAAGTTGAATGAGGAAGGCAAAAGGTTAAACAAGACACAAAGCCAAGTCCATTAAGAACTGCTTTCCAGCGCTGGATACTTCTTTGAGTAAAAAATAATTCTTTGTTTTTAGTGTTTGATTCTAGTCATATTTGATCACAAAGTTCTCCCTCCTTAGGTGAATGTGAAGTTAAAATCGACAGATTGTGATTGTTGGTTCTCATTTTTCAGTGGTTGAAAGAAGCTAAGTGTTTCATGTTTATTTATTCTGTCCGTACACTGCAACTTTATTTTCCTTATTTTTATCCAGAAGAACTGCAGACTGTGTCCCAGGTCATACGCATTGAATGTGTGAAAATGATGTTTTATTTTGGTTTCCCAGCTACTGCTTATGTGCCTTTTATTATGATAAATATGTTAGAGTTGACAAGAGGTCTTAGATTTCATTTGCGTCTGCAACATTAAAAAGAAAACAAGTTTACACTACTTGCAATTTTACTCCGGTTTATAGGGCAGAGTGAATGTCATACACATGACATGAACTGCTGAACAGATTTTTTTTTAATTATTAAATGTTCTCTGCTGCTTGTTCAGAGGAACTTCTTTTTTTTTGTAAAAGTTTTTAGACCAAAGGGATCGGAAGAAAGCTTAATTTCAACAAATGAATCATTTTAATGAAACACATTTATGGAAGTTAAATCTATATTTTTTTTTGTCTTTGTGGGTCAGCAGTAAGGCTTGCTGACAGGCATTGGAATGGGCTCAGATATGCATGTAATTGATCCCTGCAAATATATTTATACATTTAGATTTTTAATTTTTTTTCCATTATCAGTTATGTCCTCTTTTAGGAAGACAGTGTTAAATTCAATACATTATTCACCATTAAATATGTTTAGTTTGTCTTTACTTAAATGTTTCAGCTGATCCATTCATTGTACAGCGGTAATTCAAAAAAGATATCGCAGAAGAAAGTATGATGATTAACATAGCAATTATAGTACTGAAAAATGCACAGCGATTCCCAGCCGTGTGTGACTTGCAGTGTCTCACTCACACTCTGGCAGGAAGTGGAAGTGTTGGCATGACGGGCATCTATTATCACAGCTATGATGCCAAACTAAAATATTTACATCCAGATTAAATAGTGTGAGCAGGAGCTTACTTACACATCCACAGGCGTGAACTCCCTTTGAACCTGTACGTGATACATGAACCAGCCAGGGTGGCAGTCGGTCATCAACCTGATATGCTGATGAACGAGAATGTAAGCAATGATTGAGGACAGTCAGCCACTAGGAATGTGCAGTACAAGTCACGCTGCAAGCATTTCTGTTCTTTGTGCAGATGGATCAGCAGCTGCAAAATATCTTAACAGACAATCATGAGACGGGTGAAATCCTCAGAAACTTTGCTAAAATGTCAGCCATCTCTAATGACGTCATCCTCCCACCGGCCTTAAAATGCTATAAAATTAAACCACTTAATTTTAAATCTCTGCAAGTACTTACTCCCACAATTACACATGAGATAACGTGTGTTGTCCTGAATGGCGATGGCCATGTTGTGTATAAACTAATTTCTGCTTAGACGGGCATGATTCAGTCGCTTGATTAGAGTGGCCTGACAAAGGTGACGTCAGTAAATCCCTTGCTCTGCAAACAGACTGAAATGGGTTTTGTGCTTCCATCAGTACAAATGTGCCCTTTATACATTTGCCAAAATGGCACTTTTTCTGTTTTGGTGTGTCTATATTGTGTAATGTTTTGTGATGTGTGTCCCCAGTGTAGTGGAAATCAGGCGGAGATAAGGTCAGCCTGCTGGATGGGGGGGAAGAGGGCAGGTTAAGAGTGTTTTTTCCGCTGATGTGTGCATGAGTGAATGGAGATGAAGCATATATATTTGGAGGGGTGATGGTCAGAGCGGAGGGACACGGTTCTTGGCACCTGCTGTAACCCACCACACAGCATCGCAACACAAAGGGTGAGACCACAGCCTGTTTTTCAGGGCAATTCTACCTCCGACTCATTTCTTATGTGAACAATGTTTGCAGCTTTGTTTCTCTGTTCATTTGTCATCCAGGTCTCAGCACAAGCCATCATGGAAGCTGCCATCTGCACCCTTGTCACCCAGTTCAAGACATACGCTGGGAAAGATGGGTCCTCCAGCACCCTGAGCAAAGACGAATTCCACAAGCTGGTGATCTCTCAGCTACCCAACTACGTCAAGGTAAATCTCAGACGTTGTTCTTAGCCGCTTCTATATCCTGAGCACCTACAGGTCGACATTAAAGAAACTGGTTTATTATCCAACATTAAGCTGTCATCATCCTGTAAAAAGTGCAATTTATTCCCTCTGCATGTGAATGTTGTCTTGAATAAGTATGTGCACTTTCATACAGGGTTCATACATTATTGTAATTATATACTTTTAATATTCCGGTTAAGAGCCACGTTTGTGCTGTGTGTTGGTGTATGACATGTCATTATGAGGTCTCATGCTGCAACATACTAAATAATATACTAGGGCTGCAGCCTTGGCTAATTTTCTTTTTCAATCTACCAATAATCTACCAATTATCTTTTCACATTACTCAATTTATGTGTATCAAACGTAATTTCCTATCTTAAAGGTGGTGACTTAGTTTGTCTGGGGGAAACATTTCTATTTAACTTGCAGTGGTATAAAATAAAATAAAGCAAGCAAATACCACATTTAATCAGCTATAACCGACAAAGGTTGGATTGCATCTCTGTGAAAGTGGACTGGATTTAATCAAGATTGAGAAAAGTCTGACACTACATATTTATGTATGCAAACTATATTAATTGCACATACAATATGTAACATGAATTAATTTAATACCTGTTTTATGGTGGTCATTGTATGTGATAGGGTTTGAGTTCCAATCCCAATTCCTCAATATGACATGTAATAAAACACAGATTAAATATGTGCTTTTGAGGGATTTTATCATCAAGAAACTTTGTGTAGATGTAAATTAATTTGCACTTCAGTGCTATTGATTATTGCACTTAGCCATTAGGTGGCAGGATAGTCTCACAGAGTAGCTGCAGCTCAGAGTGACCTTCTAATGATCAGGGCCTCCTCTCTGTGATCCCCCGCAGAACGCCAGCGATCCCGGGGCGATCGACAAGCTCATGGGCTCGCTGGATGAGAACAACGACGGGGAGCTGACTTTCTCTGAGTTCTGGCAGCTGATCGGAGCGCTCGCGAGCAAACAGGGAGGCTTCAGTCAGTAGAGCTCGCCGTCTCCTGTCAGCGGTGGCTTTGGAGCACACTGTGCAAACACCAACTCAAAAGTCATTCTTTTTGAACACATGTGTAACTCCTTAGTTAACCGTTTGTTGAATGCAGTGAACTTTGAATTAAAGGTGTCATTGTCATGAACCCTTCAACCACTGATACTCTGTCTCTGTCATTCATTCACCACATGATATGATGTCTAGCCACCCACATTTGAGCGGGAGTATATTACAGCCTGGATTTAGGGGCCTGTAATCCTATATGTGTTGCTGCTGCCACAACTACACGATCCAGACCATATCTTGTTCCATAGAGCTTCATAATGCCTGTACAAAGCTGCCTGTCCAAGCGTTAAGCATGCGGTGATGCAAAACACAGCCTGGTCTTCTCTGTCCTGTCAGTGAGGCCCAAGTTGACTGTGCAGTGGGGCTATGTGGACCAAATACTTCCCTTTATGTTTGGGAGGACTTATTGTCTTTGGAGCTTTGTAGTTTAATTGCATTGCGATTGTTTGGCTGGTAGCTCTTGGTGCAACGGTCACTTTGTGTTAATTCTGATGTCTAGACAGAGTTATGTTAGCCGGCTTGCTCCCCGGCTGTTTTACAGCCTTTAGGCCTGTTTGGAAACGTCGCAAAGGAGTCGAGGGTGCTGCTGGCTGACATTGGCTACACGGATCTTGTCAACAGATAAAAAATTGTGACCTTTGCATCCAAATTACACATGCTGATAGTGCTAGTGCTAGTGTGGGAGGGGCGATGGCGGGTAAATGAGTCAGCAGCAACACAGCCAGAGAGGAAAAGAGCAGGGAACCCATCTGGGGTACGCTGTGTATACATTGTCTGTATGGAGAAGCCTCCCAAGTTGGCAGTTTCCCAGATAACCTGAATGCGGAGGCTTGTGTCTCACGTATCCATACAGAGAAGCACCAGCAGTGAGATTTAATCAGTAGAGGGAATTTCAAAAATACAAAACCTGTGGCAGGACTGCTCCACCTCTTGCAACACCTTTGCCACCCACGCTGGCAAACGTTGCCCCTCCATCACATCACAGCCAAATTTAAGTGTGAACTGTACTTTTGTGGCTGAAAGCTATGATTTTGTTCACGGTTGTAACGCTTGTTGGCCCAAAACATGAGTGAATTCGTGTCCCCTTTTAAACACATCTGTGCGTGTCCTCCAGAGACGTGCAGATGTGTAAAAACAACAAAGGATGTAAAGATTCTGCGATTATGGTTTATAGCTGTAGGCCTACTTTCAGTTTCAAGCCCCCCCCCCAGTGAAATTCCTTTGAAGGCGACAGAGCCAGCCTTGTGCAGATGAAGTAATCCCACCCACCCCTGTCCCCTGTCCCCCTGTCCCCTGTCCCCTCGTCCCCTGTCCCCTGTCCCCTCGTCCCC